>VZTG01002244.1:296582-325520 GCA_013397845.1 Melanocharis versteri
ACAGTGTGGGTTGGGGGTGTGGGGGGTTTATGGGAAAAAACATGATACAAAATTTACATTTGTACCATAAGAGAGATGAAATCATAGTGATCCCCATTGGCTTTACTGGGCTTTGGAACAGACCTTTTCATATCAGATCAAGGATCTTTACACAGAGGTAGAATAGGATGTACTAGAAGAATATCAGCAACACGTTGCTGATTTTTGTCTTGCTAAAATAAAATACCTTAAAAGATCAAGGCTTTAGCCTTCCTCGGGTCCGAATCATTTGTTGCTTTGGTGCCTTTCCTCCTTCCTGCTGGATTTTGTAACTCAAGTGTTTGAAGTTAATGCCTAAATTGTAATGAATGCAGCCCTGAATATGATGGTAATATGACTGAGAAAGAAATGTACCTGCACAACTTAAATGTTGTAACCTCTCATGTCACTTCTGGAGCAGGAAAAAAGGTGTTTTTCCTGGAGTGGTTTCTTGTTTGCCCTTCCAGCATATTCTCTTGATTATTGTGGTTTCCTATGTTCCTGTTTTCTAGCAGAATCCTATTTCATATTAATAAAGAACAACAAAGAATTCCTTCGAACTCTACTGAAGAGAGTGTATTTCACTCTAAGATGATTCTGGAAAGCTTGGTAGCAGGTGTTTCCTCAAGGCAAAAACACAAATATAGCCATCAAGCCATCACTCTTGTTTTCTGTGCCTCCCACATTGGCTTTCCTAGAGCCAGCACTTATTCCTGTTCCATCAGTCCTGCAAACCAGAGATAAGACTTCTTCCTTCTAGTGTGCAGTGGAGAGGTTTTAATTGGGGTTTTTTTCAGGTTTCTGTTGCCTGGCAGATCCAACATGCTTCTGCTACTAGGATTGGGTACAGCATGATCTTTTAAAGATTCTCAGTGAACTGAATTCCTTGGGCAAACTGGAATCACCATGCTGATCCCCAACTTTTTTTTCCCCAGTGACACCTCAATGATACAACAGCTTCATACTATCCTCAGATCTGCTGGTTTTCAGGATGAAACACTAAAATGCCTTTCTCCATATAATTTGAAGCAGCCCTAGGGCTGAGTGTGCCCTAGGAAGGACTCCTTGAAGGATGCCTGTGATATAGATGTGCTTGTAGTCATATGCTTTTGTCAGTAAAAACAGGTGGACTCTAAATCATACTTAATTTAGTTATGTTTTAGAAATTTCTTCAGGTTCTTACAATATATGTATTATTTCAGTTGCAGGTAAGTGTGGGAGCAAGCAGTAAGCCTGCAACTGAAGGTGCTTTAGGTTAAAAAAAAATTCTTGAGAGGTTGTATCATTGCTTGAGAGGGAAGGCTGCTCCCTTTTTATCTAATTCTGATTATCTGCATTTAAAATTAGTTTCTGTTACTAGGGTTTTTTATTTGTTGGGTTTAGCAAGTTTGTTGGCTCGTTTATCGCTTTGTTTTGTGATACTTTTGTGTTATTCCACTAACCAGGCATGTAAGTCTGCATCTTAACTGTACCTGATGCTGATTCCTCAATTGATGAGGAAGTAAGCCATTTACAGATCTCCCTCTACAAGGCAGCGAGGAAGGGTCTTCCAACAGGAGAGAATTACTTCAGATGCAGCTGGTAGGGTGCAGGCTTTTAAATCTGAGAACATGGATGAAACATAAGGAAGTGGACAAATAATTCTTGTAGAGAAAAAGTAAATTCCTTCCTGTTCCCTCCTGTGGAAGACTTTTTTTAAGATTCTCATGTGAATTCATAGAAGCAGCTTCTTGTTCCATTTCTTATTAATCAGGATTTTACATGAATCACGCGAGATTCCAGGGACTGCTTGTGAGGTGGTTACCCTTAGCAACCTGTCTTTTACCTTGGATCACCAAATAATGACCCCAGTGGATGTAGCAGGTGTTCTCCACAATAACTGCAGGGGAGCAGAGAATACTACAGTAATACTATGCATTTATCTAAATTGGAAACTCACTTAAGGAGAAGATTTCTAGTTTTTGCTTTACAACCTTTTGTTTCCATACTTTGCAGTTCAGGAAGTGTATTTCAGAGCAAGTAGAGTAGAAAAAAGAATCACAAGAAATCAGTTAGAAAGACAGGAATCACTACAAAACTCAGTGCTTTGTGGCTAAGATATCAGTGAGGGGAATGCTTAAGTGAAAAATATTTGGATTTTTAATAACTAAATATAAATGCTTATTTGTGATTCAGATAAAATTAGGTTTGGGGGTTTTTTCCAGACGAAAGTTGTTTTGTTTCAGATTGACTTGCCAGTGGAGGGAAGGGAACGGAAACACTCTTGGATTCTGAGTAAGGGATTTTGAAATCTCTCCATGCTTAATAATTAATCTGCCCTTCTTTACTGGCAGTCATAGAGAGCTTCACAAAATAGATGTGGGAGTAGAATAACTTCCCTCTGGATATCAGGTACTCTGGAAGCCCTCACAAGGCTGAAGATAGTAATGAGGAAAGAACTGGAGGATATACATGAACTTCATGGTTATTCCAAGGCAGGATGTCTAATGACTCGTTCTTTTCCTTCTCTGGCTCTTTCCTGCTTCCAAGCAGACACATGAAACATCACTTGAGACGCTCCTTCACAGGGATGCAGGCTAAAAGGAGAGTCCTTTATAGTACAGTCCCATTGGAGCCACTCTTGTATGGAGGGAGCCTGAAAGCAAAGAAATTTCTTCCTACCCACTCTTCTGCAGGAAAACTGGCCTCTGGGGCAATCCTGAGATAGATTTTGGGTGTCATTTCTGCCTTAATTTGGAAAAAATCTTTAGCAATTGAAATGGACGGCAGCAAAACAAACCATAGGCCCAGAGTCTTGAAAATCTTGGATCTGTTTATCTTCTAGATTTCTAGCCAGGATTATTTAATTTACCATTTCTGGTTTTGAAGCCTCCTTCCATAAAGAGGCTTCTGCACCATTAATGAGTTACCAACCCTAAAAAGCTTGTCCCTTAATCTAATTAAAGACAGTCATTTGGAGACAGCAGTGCCCTTGAAACCCTCCCACTGTGTTCATATGTATCTGCCCTTCGAGCTGGTCAGATTTGGGAAATGTCACTCCACAGGACAAGATAAACATCTAAAATAATAAGATGAGGGGGTGCAAGCTTAGATTTTTTCAGCCTAAATACTGCATAGACAGTTTTCCTCTAAATTCAAGCATTTAATTAAATGCAGAATTAATTTGTATGCCTAGTCCAGCTGTGCTAAACCTGTATTTCTGTACTGGTTTTATATTGTGGGCTCAGAGCCAGAATGTTTGCACTCTACAGGTCAACCCCTTGAAAAAATTCTCCTTTGCAATTCTCTGTAGGTACCTGCTGCTGCCTTTACTGTGGGGAAAAAAGTTTACTTTTGTGAGAACTGAGTGTTCAGCATCTCTGTGGAGAAGGCCTGTAATCTACTTTTAGCAAATTAAAATCTAATACGGTTTGTCTGTATTTCATTTATGCCTCAGGACAAATTAATGTTAAAAAAAGCCTTTGAAATGAAAATGGTGAGCCCTCAAATTAACCTACTTGTAGTGTTTTTATTTCAAGTTTCATCTGGGAATTGAAGGTGGCTGTTAAATTGCTGGCATGTAAAACATCACTGACAATTTGCTTGCGTTTTTCTGCAGATAGATTTTCAATCAGAAAAGTACAGTGGGCTTTGGAAAAAGAAATTATGAAAATAACTAGCTGGTCTTTTCCTTAAAGTTTTGTTTTGCTCTTCAAAACTTTAACTTTTGTTAACAAAGCTATTACAGTCCTAGAAATTGAAATCCAGAATAGTCATTAATTACTTTATTTAAAGCCATGTAGACAGGGGTCAGGCCATGTTAAGCTTCCTGTGCAGAGTTTGCCGTTCAAAGGTGTCAGTCTTCGCTGTGCTGCAAGATGGTTGCAACTTGAAACGAGATTCATTTTCATGTGCAAAGCACAAGCAGCAAGGTCCAACAGAAAGAGGAACAGCAAGTGTGTTTGTAGCTTGACCAGTGTCTGGGGGTGAGGACATCCTCCTGGGCACTTTTCAAAAGCTTTGTCAGCCTAGAGGAATCTTGATGGAGGGTAAGAAGTCCAGCAGATTGTGTTGGAAATAAATCATTTCCCTCTGCAAAATGCTGTCTCACAATGAAGTCCTCTTGCCTTCAGGGTCGTTACCTGACAGGCTGCCCAGGACACCAGAGCCCACTTGACATTTCCAGCCTCTCAACCACGAGGACATCAATTTTCAGACATGTGCAGAGGGGAGATCTCAGTGGATGTGACCACCTTTATTTCTCCTGATAAGAAATAGCTAGCAGTAATAAAAACAACAACCAAAAAAAGGTTTTCCTTCTAGACTCATCATCACATTTTCAGGGCTTAGAGAGAAATTTTCCTTTCAGCAGTAGCTGGTATTTATTCATTGGGTCATTGCATATTGGGAAATGAGGGTGTGTCCCAGTTGTATTTTATTTTCCAACTGAGTTACCATATGTTGGCCAAACTTCTATGGGCTAAGCAAGGCATTCCTGTATGTGATGTCTGACAGCAGAAGTGCTGAATGTGGAGGGGTGGTACTTAAATACTTTATAATCAACTTTTGAAGTAGCTAATCAAAGCAGAATTCTAATACCGAAGAAGTTATCAAGAAAACATTCCCATTTTTTGTTATAGCTTATTATAGTTTATATCCTTGAAAATTTCTCAGCTATGAAGCAGAAAAGTGCCTCTGCCACAGCTCATTCTCACTTAAATATATGTGTGTATATATAATATATATACGCACATATTTTCATTTGTTTAAAATACACGTGTTGTTCTACTCTCCACACAAAGCTTTCCTGGAGTTAACTTTTCTTTTTTTTAGTACAACATATAATCTAACTCTTCTACAGTTTCTGAGCTCACTGCCATTTCTTTTCACCAATTAAATCTGACTGCTTCAGTGTGTAAGGGAAAAATGTGAAAACCCACTGGCAGCCACAGTAGCAATTTCATTCATGGCATATAAGCCCAGAGGGTGAGTGTCAGGAAGCCAGCAATCTGTTAAACACTTTATCCATGTTATGCACAATATATTTCTTATTAGTTATGTTTTTCATGTCCTGATTTAAGAGAGTCCATTATTTTGCGAAGTCTAATTTGACTTGCTACATAGAAATGTGCTGGTTGAATAGATACTTTTCTGTCTTGTCTTGGATTGTTACAAGGGTTGTTAGTCCATTTGCTTCAGGGCAAACAGATCACCTCAGAGATCAGAAAGCAATTGCTTTCCGTGGTGAAGCAATACTCAATGTAATAGTTGGTGTAATAAAAGGGTTTAATTTTCCAGTGCTTTGTACTGGGGTTAGCCGCGGGTAGGTTTCTGCACTCTGCATCAATCTCACTTGTGGCAAATGAGAAAGGAGTGACTTGTATGTAAAAGCTTTCCTCCAAAGCCTGTGGTATTAACCACCACCAGAGTTAAGGTACCAGCCTGAATGGACTATTGAGCAAATCCAGAGCAACATCCCCGCTTCTGCAACCAATAGCTGCAATTAAAAGAATCCTATAGGCCTGATCGTCCCTGCAGTCTTGCATATTACACAGACTTCTTTCTGCCTGCTCAAGGTGTTGCAGGGTGACGCCATTGCATGTCACACTGGTGTGAGTCACTCTGGGTGGTGGGAGGTGCTGCAAATGCAGGTGCTGTAGCCTTTGGTAAGGACTGCACTCAAGAAGCATACAGCAAGGCATGGCTATCTATTGTGTCTGCTGAATGGATCACTTCTGACCCTCATCATTTGGATGAGTGAAAAATGGGTATGAAGTCTCATCAAGTCTCCTAAGCATAAAACAGTTTGGCCCTTTATCTGCATCGATGAGTGACAAAATCGTGTGTACAGAGCCAACAAAGCATGTTCACTATTTTGTCTTTCCATATATCACAGTTCCACTATTTTAACTCGGTTGTACTTTTAGCCATTTTTCATAGGAGGGGGTTTTTTTTTGTAATTTTATCCTAACACTTTTTTTCTGTAGTGCTTGAACGTTTAACAGCTTATATGCAAGTGTGCATTAAAGGAAGATGTACTTCAAGTTTTACATACTTGGGTCTGACGGAAGATTTTTACTAGTTTAGTCTTATGCAGAGATAGGTCTGAACAGTGAATGTTTGTCACCTTCTTAATGAACTATAAAGTATTTTGATCTGGCAGATTATTTTAGCGGGATCATATTACACGTGCAGGGGTAAAAAGTTAGCCATAACTGCCCAGGCACAGTTCTCAAATATATTGAAACACCTGCCTGCAGTTACCTTATCAAGCAGGTTCCTGGCTTTAGCAGCACAATAAGCTGTGATGATGCCAAATAAATGCCAAAACTGACACAAAAGCACCTGGGATTCAAGGACTCAGTTTTGTTTATATCCACCGTACCAAAGCACGTCAGCCACATTTTCACAGTGCTTTCTCTTCCATGCTGATTGCCTGTGCAAGAATTTTGTCATAATGGGCAATGCTCTAATTGGGCATGGCAGCATTCTGCAGAAAAATAAAGGTTTGGACCAGATTCAGGGTACCCATATCAGGAAAACAGTGGACAGGATAAAACAAAGCATTGATAATGCGCATCTAAGGGAAATATTCTGCAAGGGCTAGCTAGAGACTGAAATGTCATAGTTTCTTCTTAGAGATCCCACTTTGTGATTTTCTAGGCAGAGCTGGAAGATCAAATCTCTTGACCGGAGTAGGAAAAAATCCTCATTTACAGAGTGGGTTATAGTCCTCCACAGGAGAAGTTGGCTATTACAATTCATAAGGCTTTTTCACCTAAAAATTACTTGGTATACGACAGTGAATTGTAGGTATGTCTTCCTGCTGCCTGTGCTGAGCTGGAGAAACTTTCCTTTTTTTATAGCTTTGCTATTATTGGAGTAGAGGTGGGTTTTTTCTCTGTATGGTAATTAACACTGGAAAATTTTGGGATGTTCATAAGTAATCTTATAGAAGTTTTGCATGGTTATAAGTAACGACCACCTACCGGCCCTTGTGAAGGGGGCTCATGAAACAGGACGTCAAGCTCAATGGGATGTAGTCACAGCCTAGACCACACAGTGTTGCCTTGCTTCTACTCCCACAGCTTGGAAAGTTCCTTGCACACAGTCTAATCCAGCCTGCTTTGAGACACAAGCTGCCGTTTAGATCTCATTAATTAGCATGCAAGCAGAAAGGAGGGAAAGTGACCTTTCTGTGGCCTACTTCTCCAGCTTCACTTCAACAAGAGCCAGTGAAGTGCCACGCAATTAATAAGAGTGCCGAGAGAAGTAAAGGTCTCATTTTATGGTTGGAGAGATTAATTTCACAGAAAGGGACTCGGTGTAATTTTAGGAGCAGCTAACATGCGTGCTGTAGCCCAGGTACTTAATTGAGCCATTCCCTATGTTTTACCAGTATGTTAAGAGAAGAATACATTTAATAATGTTTTCTTTTGTGTTGTATTTCTGTGTGGTTAGTCATCAAATCTGAAATTACATCTAGGCCTAATTGGACTTTCACAGCTCCTCAAGGCAGCCATTCCTTGAATGGTCCGTGTTAGGTTTTTTTTCTTGTTGGAGAATAGTTTAAATGAAGAATTTCTCACTGGTGGTTAGGCAAGTTCAGAGTGGAAAACAGCAGTAGTGTCCTTATGTTTACTGCCCAATAGTGTTCTCAGCTGGTATTGCTCAATACCCATAATAGACCAATATTTAATACTTCTTCCATATTATGCACCTTAATGAGAACCTGAAAATGTTTTTATTTCAGGATTTTGTTTTCATATGAATGCTCTCTCTGCTCTCACTCACAAGGAAAGCAGATTAAATGGACCATTAATATTGAGTTGACAGACAGAAGCTGTTTAGCTCAGTTTCCTTTTATGAACAAGAACATGCCAAAAGAGCTAAACATCCAAGGGCATGTTGATGGGATTGGGCCATGCAGCATCAAAGTCAAGTGTCTCCTTCATTTCCTTTTTTCATTTTAATGGAGTTTTAGGCAATGAGCATGCAGAAGGGAACCCTGAAGCCTTGGCTGCTCTCTTTAGTAGTCGGAGATAAAGGCAGAGGAAGAAGCAGAAACAACAGAGTTGCACCTGTCAGCAGTGAGAAAACAATTATTTGAGATAGCTCCTTTTTATTCTGACCAGCATAATGGGACAGCAACTCTGCTATCAGAAGATGTAGTTATTTTTGTGAGCACATTCAATCCTGTATATTCTGTGGTCCAGCAGGAGGAGCTACCATGAATATCATGCATATGCTTTTAAACTTGTGCCAGCAAAATTTCATTGCTCCAAATGTTCACAGAAGGAAATCCAAAGGGGTGAAAGCATGGTTGGAGTAAAACCACTTAGAAGTTCAAACATATTTATTGGGAATATATTAGATGACGCATCTGTCTCTGCTGGCAGTACCTCAGGCTCGTAATATTTATGGAGACCTACAATATAAGAAACAGTTCCCCCCAGCACCACCATTTTCATTTTCAGTTTTGTTTTGTAGTTATAAAATCTGTTCCAGAAAAGCAGAGAGGATTTGCAAATGCAGTCAGCCCTAACCCAGCACAGCCTTTATCTGCACATATGGGTCTCTGTGCAGTTCTAGGGTTCTACTGCCACCAGCTACATAGATCTGAGCCTCCAATAATGCAGCTTTGTAGGCCCATAAAGCAGCTCCAGAGACAGCTTTTCACTTCAGTAGCATAATAAATACTTTTAAAACAGTTTTTATGTCTGTATCTACCAATAGCATGTAATAGAAAATACAGCAGACTGTTGTCTTCATAGAATTTCAGTTAATTATGAAGTTTCTTTAAATTAAACTCTTCATAAACTTGGTGTTTGGTCCAGAGGCTCCCCAGAATAACTTTTAGGTAGAGGCTAGTCAAAGCAGTGACGAACTGGAGTCAGAGGTCAGCAGCACGTGTGAATGCTTTATGTCAAGAGAGAGAGGGCAGGGGAATGGATGTTTTTTTGTGTCTGTAATGAATGCATATGCATGCACACACTGTTGGCATGGGTCAGGGTTTAATCAAGTGTGTTACTTTACTGAAATAATTTATAGCTCCCTGGACACAGACCATTTGGGAGATCAGCCACAACTGCAACCAAAACATTGGTCGCATCTGCAGCTCATCTTGTGGTATTAAGGTATCTCTGAACGTGCCCACCTCTTGGGTGCTCACATGCTCGGCATTAACTGTTTTTACTTCTGGAGAAGGGAATGTTACTTTCATGTGTTTTGGAAACGTACATTTGGTAAAGTCTATTATTTCCCTTCTGCTGCAGGAACTGAGGATGTCAGCAGGGTAGCTGATGCCTCCCTCTTTTTCCCTCTAGCGTATGACAGCCTTGTAGTATTTGTGCTTTGTACTAAAATTTTTATTAATATAGACTGATGGGAAGTAACTTGTAATTTATATACTATAAGAGGCTTTGGTTTTCTGAACTACTTTTGATTCATTTACTGCTTGAATTCTGTGTCCTCTGTATCTATTTAAAGTTACAGTTGTAATTAGAGGAGTAAGATGAAAACTAATAATAGTCATTTTTTTACTTTATGGTTTCCATTATATTTACATTCCAGCAATTATCTGTCATCATCCTAAACATGCTTGCTGTGTAACCAGGCACTTTATCGCATCATTATTCCTTTTCCACCTGTACAGATCTGCACACACAGAACAATCAGCAGGCTCCATTAACTTGCAATCCCTGATATATTTTTTGGATGCATACACTTTGTTTTCCCTCAGCTCCCAACCACTACGTTGTTTGACTTTTTGCATAGTCACAAACGTAATTCTCCCTGTGCCCACCTGATTGTGCTGCAGTGAGAAAGGACAGTTTGGTATTAACAGTCCTGATGCAGCAGATGAAGCACATTACAGTTTTTTGAGGGAAATAAAAAAAAAAAAAAAAAAGAAAAAAACAAACCACTTAAAATTATTTTAAAAGGAACATGAGACTGTCACCTGCTTTCATGTGTTTTGCAAAAAGCAATTCAATAATCTGCCCAAAATCATCTACATTTGATTCATTCTGGTTTAGCTGCTATATTATTTCTGATAGCAATTGGAAATTCATGTGTCTGAAAAGCAAGTGTCTAAGCTTTTATTTTGAGATGTAATATGCCATAATATTATGAAAAATGAACAAGGCATGCCTGATTGGTTAAAAACTGTGCATTTATGTAAAAGTGTTCAGCAGGCTGAGTCTTATGCGGGAAATGCCAGCATTCTAAACTTGCTAATGTCATGAGACATTTTAATATAGCAATGTATCATGGAATAATGTTTCATTAAAAGAGACATTTGGAAACATTAGACAAAGTACAATTATGCAAAATGAAATATTTTACAATATAGTTCCAACACAAATATTAATCTCAGTACTTTACGGCAAAATGGAAATCACAGGTGAAGACAAAGCTGCCTACACCACAGTCCACAGCTGGTTCCTCTTATGTTTCTCTATTGCACATTATATCAAGAAAACAATAGAGAGGGATTTTTGAAATGCAGTGCTGTTTAAAGTGTCCTGTCCTGAATTTACTTTAATTCCATGGAAATGTGTGGCACCTCATTATTGGAACACAGCCTTTTTTCCTCTTTCTACTAGTAGTACTTCTCTTTTTTACATTTTCTGTGCTCTGGAGAAAATATTGCTGTCACTTGCAGTGGTATTTGCCTTTCATCTCACTGCTTTTCAATGGCTTTCAAGTCTCTAAGTGATATCCAATTTATTTGTATTCTGATGCCACTTCTGTGAAGCATACCTTTCTGTCAGCTCAGTGCAAGCTTCGGGTGGCTTGTATTTGGAAGCTGAGGTATAAACAAATTGACAGTATCAAGTGCAGCCTATCCTCTCAGAGGCAGTTTCCACCTGTTTGCTCTAGACCATTATTCCCCCAATTCATTCATCAGAACCATTTACTTTCATCTGGGTAGGGCTGGGATTGACTCAGTCCCTTGGATTTATGTGGCGGCCCTATGCTAAACATGAAAGTCTCTGTGCACCAAAGATACTGGAGGCAATTACTCCATCCACTGTATTTTTTGATCTCTTTTCTTCCAATATTTAAGGTTTTTTTGGTGTTTAAAATGGTTCTGCTGCAACATCTTGCTGATGAGTTTGTAACTGCTCTACCAGGGTCTAAATTTGCCTTCAAGTGAGCTCTTAAAGATGCTAAATTTGAGCTAGCACTTAAGAAATAAGAATTTATTTCCATACTTGCTTTTCCTTTTTCTACCTGTCTCAGTTTCTACTGCCTTTATAATTTGTTGTTGATCAAAATAGCAGCAGTCAGCAGTAATTTGTCATTTTTAGTGCCTTCACCGTTTTTGTGGTGTCAACAGCTTTATACGTGCATGGCTTTGTACGTATATCACAGCAGAGCCACATGTATGTTTGCAGAATCCAAATATTCTACATATTCTCATCAAGAAACCTATTTTGGATCTTTTAAACACACGTAAGTGTGGGTATATTTTAGAGAAAACATATCAACTAAAAAAAACAAGACAGGAAAAGCTCATGGTCTTCTATCTTACAGGGATTTATTTTCCTTTGGGGTGTTTATTCCAATATTTGAAGCTTTAATGGCAGCCACAATGGAGCACCATACCACTACTACTGCTTTTCAAAAAGTATATAGTTAATTATTAATGTAATGTTTAAACAATAGTCAGATGGCCCTCTTCACTCTGAAGTCTAGTGCTGTTTAAAATGAAAATTTGGAAATATGCAAGCTTTCTACTTTCATAGTAATTCATAGCCAAAAGTAATGGGATCTGGATCATTTGGTCAAGGTCTTAAACCATAATTTAAAAATATATATATCAAATTTAGAAGAATGAAAAAATAAGAAAGAACACTAAAATATGTTGTGTATTATGGGGTTTATGACTGATTTGTTTTAATATCTACAGATGTATATTAGCAGGATGTAACTAGATCCCGTATATCTAATCTTTCCTGGATATTTAAAGACCTGCTAAGTCACAATATGAACCAATTTTATCTCATTACTCTTTTAGTAAATCCTTCAAATTTACTGACACTTAAGATCCTGACACAGTACAAACAAGCACTGCCTATTATCACTTCTGACTTGTAATAAAGGATTTTTGTTTTGAAGGGTTAGCCTTGTTTGGATGTAAATTGTAATTAATACATTTCCTTTTGTGCTTTTTTCCCTCCCAAAAGCTGCTAGTCTTAGGTATCTTCTCAAGAAAAAAACCTCACCCATAATCTTCTCTGAAGGTAATCCTTTGCTTCATAACTGGTTATGCAAAAGCAGTCAATGAAGGTCTGAGAAAAATTAATGTTTATTAATCAAGGAAACCAAAACTTGGACATATATAAGGGGAAGACACAGACATTATGCAGGTGCCAGCATACCCAACATAACTTAGTCTGCCTACCTCAACAACCAATGAAAAAAAAATAGATGCCAGAACACTGCAGCCTTCAGTGAGGCTGTATTTATCTTCGGAATTCTTGTGGAGACCCCCGAGACTCCTGGTATCCCAGCCAGCTTGTACTCCAGTTTGTCCCTGTGTCTTCTGCAATTGGACCTCTGAAATATTCCAAGTCTGTGTATGTCTTGCTGCATCAAGAAAATCCTACTATTCAGTAAAACAATACATGGAAGTGGCTGCTCTTGAGAGATACAGTCTTGTTTTGATTGGTACATCCTGATGCCAAGTGTGTGCAGCTTGGCGGTTGCCCGGACTTTGTTCATTATTTAGTCTTATCTGAAACTACTGAAGGAGATAAAACATGATGAAATGGATCCCTGCATTGCAGTACAATCTCAGTCAGGCTTGGAAAGCACAAACTTATGAAGGCAGACAGCAGACAAACTGTTGGCAAAGTTCATGGCTTTCTCCAAGGCGTGGGGACATCAGCTGAACTCTTTCAGCAGATACTGATGATCTTTGTTTTGATACAAACAAAAGTAAACAAAGATGCTGACTGACAGAAAGGGAAGAGAGAGTGGAATGAAAAACACCAATGGAATAAGAATTTTGTCAGTAACTTACAGGAAGCCAAACCAAGCAATATCATCTTCATTAATAATCATGAGAGATTTCCAGGCTATTTATCTCCCTCAGCTTTCCTGACAATACCATAAAATAAGTCCTGAGGATTTTTTCACAAAATTAACATAAAATGCATTCTTCTTTCCTATTTCTTAATGTTGTTTTTTTTTTTTATTGCACTCATGGTAATCAGTAGGAGCACAAAGATGTCAAGAGAGCGTGTCATGCCTCCAGCAGGTACTTGAGCAGATTTATGATGGCAGCAAGATTCCAGTTTCCCTAGTCACCTTTCATAGATTTACATGCTGGCTTAATAAGAATGAACAATGAGCTGTTTGTCAATTGGGAGAGATAACCTCTGAATGCCTAGTTTTTGTTTTAAAGTATAAGCAGAAGAACAGGTCTTTGTATATATGTAAAGTGAAGGACAGGCAGACTGAAAAGAGGCATTAAAGATCAGAAAAACTGGGAAATTTGAAGAAGATGTAACCTTCACTCAGCTCAGAAAGCTGTAAATGCTTGGTGCAGGGTGGGATGGGAGTGGGGTGGTTGTATTAATACAACTTTGTCTTTCACTACTGACCTTGAGGTGAGTACAAGAATAGAAGATGCTTCTGTTAGGAACTGGCTTCTGATTGTTTCTGTATCCAGTTGGCATGAGGGGAAATTCCAGCATTCTGGTCTAGAACACCACTCTTATATTTCTGAAAGGACAGAACTCCAGGCTGGCTGCACAATTTTCAGTGAGCTGCAGGACTTTAGGTTTGTTAAGGTCCACTTGAGAGTTCAATAGCAAGTTAAGCTGTCTGTATAGACACACAGAAATTTAAAAATGAGGGCATTATTATTTCACAATAGTTAATTTCATGAAAAAAAGTGATAGTTCATGAACTTGTCAGAAGGCTTTTGTAGAAATTGGAATATGTGTTCTAGTGCGGTTCAAAGAACCTGGAAGTCTTACTACTTCTTAGCTTAGGTACTAGATGAAATTAATAAGATGTGAAAGATACATGGACTGAGGGGAATTCAAAGTGAAGGATAGGATATCTTTTAAGTAAGCAAAAGAATAGGTGGGCTAGTGTTAGCGTGCCTGGAAATTTTCAGCTGCTTCGTTTTGGTCCCCTGCAGATGGAGTTAGACTCAAATTCCCCTGGTATTATCTGAGCTTCTGTACCACTGCACGACCTATTTCTCACTCTAGTAAGGCTTAGCTGTTAACTTCCCTCTCCCAAAAGACTCGAGCTGCAAAAAAACCCTGAAAATTGGAGAGGTCTAGAAATTGGGTTTTGCATTTGTTCAAGTCTCCCTTAGGCACTCTATCTATTACATGTTCAGAACAAGAAATACATAAAATACAGAGACTTAGTTGATGATTTTCTTTACGTGCTACTGGACAGTAACTGTTTATGCACAGTAGGTACATTATGGCACAGTTAAACAAGATTTTGGTGGGCATCCAGTGCTTGCACGAGTAGGTTCTGTGCTTGTGCTCCTGTCAATGAGTCAGACAGGAAATCCAGAACTCTCAATTCCTAGCCCAGAATCTGTAGATGACTGACAGAACTCCCCAAGATTATACCTGTTACCTCTATGAAGACCAAGGTTTATTCTTTATTCCTTGCATAAATCTTGCAAGTTTTCAAACAAAAATTAAGATGCAAACAAGACCCAGATCTTCATCACTTGGCACATGCTAAAAAAGTCAATTGGAACAAGTTATTTTTCTGTGAAAAAGGATTCATTTGATGTCTCTTTGTGCATTTTTACTGTGAGTGCAGTGTTTAATATGTTATGACCAAATGCTGAAGTACCTTGCTTATTTTTTTCTTGAGCAGAGTTCTCACTGATTGTAACAATAGTAGCTCCTCAGAACTTGGCCCTAAGTCTAGACACATACCTATTATTAGAACAGATTGCCTATAGTCTGTCTGGCTCTGAATGTACTCCCTCTGTTGCTCTGTCTCAGCCTCATCACAGCTAAGAGGGTTGAGGGGGATTTGTTTTGTTTTTGCATCCAGATCTGACCACTGCATAATGGCTTTAAGCCCTCAAGCTTTAGGAAAATTTTAATTGGGAGATTTTTCTTCCTATTGCTAATTTATCCCCTAGAGTCTTATTAGGGTGGCTTTGTTGCTTCTGCTTGTAAACAACATCCTTGGAGCTGTGCTGAGCTGAGTCTGTCCCATTTAACCTCCAACCCTTCAAGTGTGGCACTGGGCTGCTACTGCGATAAACGAGGCTCCATTCAAAAAACCCGGGTTTGGTTGAACTTAAAAGACCATTTTGCCGCATTTAATGCAGAGGCTTTTTCAGATATAAATTGTTACCTACTGGGAAAATACATTGTGCGAGGGTCTTGAGGCTCCTTATTATCTTTTCCTCGTAGACACATCTAGTAGTACCAGCCATTGGTCATAAAGGGATGCCACTGCAATAAGCATGTTGCCTATTAAAATTCCATTATGCAGGTATGAAACTAAATTCTCTGTAAGTGTAGAGGTTGTGCTGCCTTCTACATTGTGCAGCATCCAGACCTTGACTCTGAAGAAGGAATTTGAATCTTGGGGAGACCATAACCTCCACCCCACCTGTCTTCTGGGAAGAACGCTCCAGTTCCCATAACTTCCCTTGTTCCTTTGACAGGAATAAATTTCTCTCTATATGGGAAAAGAAAGGTTAGATTTGCTTTCCATTAGCCAGAAGTTTTGAGAGGAGACATTCATACCAGGCCCTATGCTGGCATGTATGAGGCATCCAGCAGAGCAGAGAAGCATCAGCTTTGTCTTAGGTGCCTGGCCAGTTGCATTGATTCAATGGCATTACCCCACAGCTGAGCTTAACTGGATTTAGGGGACGTGACCCTGGAGAGCTGGACTTGAGTTCCATCTTGACAGGTTAAGTGCTTTGTAGAGACATCAGCAGGTCTGCCCTGTGTTAGTTTCTCAGTCTGTCCAACCTGAGTGGGAAGTTGTGCTTTTGTCCGGACCAGTTATTAGGATGAGTGTACCAAAGCAGCAAGTCAGCTGTTCCTATTCTGCCAGGGAAAACAAGGGTTTATTCCTTTCTTGACCTAAGAATATTCTCCTCTATGTGAATACAAAATGAGAAGGCGCATTCAGCTAAGGAGTATGTAAGAAAAGAAGATCCTCTGTCCTCAATCCTGTATCCTCTTCTGAAATACAGGTGGCATGCTGATAGTTTTGTAAAGGCTGAGGAAAAGATGCTATTGTTTTCCTCGTTAATTTCTGTGAAGTTCTGTTGTATAACTCAGCAGCAAATGCAATAATTTGCATTGCTTTTTTTGAAGACAGTTCCACTGGGCAGAAGTGAGCCTGCATAAGAAATGAAGCCGTTGGTATGCAGAGCATGCTGCTCTGTTAGTGCCTTATTATGGCATCACAGTTTCTTTAAAACGTGTGAAGCTGAAGAGAATGCATATCTCACTGAAAATATATTTTCTCTTACCTAGATGAGAATTTAAGAAAAAAAATTAAGAAAAAACTCATACTGCGAAGGAATAACGTGTTGTAGCTTGTTCAAAAAGACAAGCTCACAATTAAGTGCTCACTGTATCCGAGATGTTTACATGTGAACACCATTGCCACATTTCTCTCCAAAGAATGTTCACCTGTTTTCTCTCTAATGCTAGGGTAGAACATAACTGCACAGATTCACAAACTGCACCTGAGCTACTAAAATTCACACACAACCTCGGTGCTGCGCTGTGATTGCCATTGTAGAGTTGTGCCTGTAAGCTCTTCTATGGAATTTTGTATGCTGCCCCGTGCCCAACACCACATCTTTAAAATAGCGTGGTATGCATCGCCCTTTAGCTAATGGCATGTCCCTTTCTCATGACGAGCAATTTATTTTGAGGTTGAGGTGACTTGCATTGGATCATGGTGGCCTGTTGTGGCATTATTGCTTATTACTTTGTTTAGACTCAGGCAAACATTTGCAAAGTTGGATAAAATAAAAATAAGTAAAATCAAGTGGCAGTTAAGCTCTGATTTCTTGGAGAGTCTATGTAGTGTAGGAACGCTTTTAGCTTCTGACTAAAGCAAGAGATAACAAAACAGTGAGATCTAAATTATTCTCAGAACTCCTACAATCTGTTGCCAAAATAAATTTTAAAAATTATCCCAAAACACCACTTCTAGGTGGAGAAATCTTCCTGCTTTGTCAAATAAAGTGTAAATAACAACACTGAGAGAGCAAATAACACAGAGAAAGTGCAGAGATATACAAATAACTGGAACATGAATGTGGTAGAATCCTGTTTTGAAGCAAGAATGTGAGCTGCTGCTGTAATACTTTTTGCTGTTACAGCATCTTCTAAGACTTTCAGTGAATTTTACAAACTACACCTTTGATTATAGACAGAGAAGCATTTTCTTTCATCCTTGGGGATGACCAGCAGATGCTCAGCCTCTCCCAGGATCCTACATAGTAATGTTATTATCAGTAACTTTGATAACAGTTCTCTTTCTCATCTGAACTTCCACCAGTAGCTAACGGACTGCCACTTCACACTAAGACACAAGTGTCCCACTCACCCTCATTTTTTGCCATCCCAAGCTCATCTTCATGTTTCCTCCACTGTTATATACTATAAGCCTCACATAAAAACAGGTTTCAGGGATGGGGTGTCAGAAAAGTTTCTGAAAGTTTGAGATGTTTTTTCTTGACGCCATATAGAGTAAGAGGGTCTCTTATGATCTCTGACAGACCCTTGATCATGAGCTGGTTTGCAAGTGGAGTCTCAGAGTAGTGTTTATAGAAGGGGGATGTCTATCCAGCTATCCAAAAGCAAAATCAGTTTAGCAGCCGTAAAAACTTGCAGCACTTTGCAGAATTCAGTATGCACCATGTCCATACACCTCCTGCTAAGAGTTCATGAAAATTCTGACCCTGAAAATGTGTCATCTGAGAAATAAGAAAATAGCCAAGAGTAGCCACACTTTTTCTACCTGAAGTGATCAGTCAATTCTTTTTGGTGCTAGAGGCTGCTTTTGTAAACACACAAAAGTGCAGTTCAAACTTTCATCTCTGTCTGGCTTTGGGCTCCTGCTGGCAATTGTTCAGAGAGTTTACAGAGCTCTGGGCTGATAATAATGGTAAATTCAGGAAGTATTTTAGAAAATTGAAAGCTTAATGATTTTGCATATCCCATAATTTTTTTTATTTTGGTGGAGAATGGTTTTTTCTTTAAAATAATTTAGAAATTAAGATGCTTCACAGGACTGTGAAAGCAGTACACTTAGTAAGTAAATTTCAGTAGATACATGAAATATAGTCATCCACTTTTTAAAACTGGAAATCAGTAGTCCTCTTCAGCTGGCAGATCTTGCACCAATAATTCATGTAAGAAAGAGCAAATGTTTAAGATTAGGCTTAATAATTTTTCATCTGATTAATTTCTTATGGGTGTAAAAACCTTCCCATTGATGTTGCCATGTAACTGTTCCTTTCCTTCTTGCAAATACTGGTTCTAATATATACGTAGAAAAAGTAAGAGATGACGGGAGTATAAACAGCCAAAAACCAAGAAAAGTAAATCCCATTCACAAATAGTTCAGGCACTTAGTTTGAGAGATTTGCTGTGCAGTTACAAGTGACCGTTCGTAAATGTTTCTTGTATTCTGGAAACACTCATAGTTTCCTTTAAAAAAAAGGAGAAAAAGGGATGAGTAAAATCAAAAACTTAAATGGCACATGCATGGAACAATAGAACACGTGTATCAGTTTGTATAGATCATAGCTGATTCTGGCTTCAATAGAAGTGAGAATTTAACTGGGAGGCAAAAATCCAAACATTTATCACTCAAATTCAGCAGGAATCACTCTGGTAAAATGGGAGCAAATTTTGCCTACTGTACAGCGTGAATGTCAATTCAATCCAAAATAAATAATTTAAACATTTTACTGATCACCTAATATTTCATTTCACCTCTGCAGACTGGGAGCTATTCTAGGGAAGTGCTGAGATTTCATATCCTCAGTGGGGCCCTTCCATTTTCTCATTCCTAGCCCATGGGCGAGCAGACAGCTGCCATCTAATTTGACAGCTTCTGGTACCTGAGCACTGGTTTCCTGTTTAACACTTCAGCATATCACTGGCAGGGTGGAAGGGCAATAACACGGCAAAGAAGAGCAGTGTCTTCTTTGTTCTAGTATTGGGCAGTACATTTATTTCACAGTATTTGTACTGTCTTGAACTTCTATGCATCTTTGTTCTTTTGAGAAGTGAATTTCCTTTCTCCACACTGCTGAACTGATGTTTCAATCAAAGCCAAGGAGCTACTGAAACGTGGTAAATCCCCTGCCTCTGCTCCTTGCACCAGCAGTGTTCTCCTGGGAGTGTTATTGCTCATTAGCAGTTTTGGGTTGCTGTTGTATCACTGTGTTGTTTCCTGCAAGTCATTTTATTCCCATCAGGAAGGATCAGAAAGGTGGACTCGTGATTCCTCATGGCTTCTGAAAGAGGAGAAAAGGCACATTTGGGTTTTCGCCACCAACAGCTGATACATTTCTGACATTCAAAATTCTTTGTAATCAAGAGAGTCTTAAAAAAACCTACCAAGGGTTTCATCTAAGGTTTCCTAAAAGTGATCACTGGCACATGTTGCCTACCTATCAAGTACTTGAACATCACAGACTAAGATTTCTTTCACGTGGAGGTTTGATTCATACTCTGGGCTTCTGGTTCTTCTACAAAATATTACAAATGTTCCTATTAGGCTAATTAATTTTAAAAGAACGGAGGAGCCAAATTAATCATCTGTTCTCAGATTTTGTGTAAATGCAAATCGAACTTCAATAACTGAATTCCCTTAGAAAGTACAGCATATATTTTTTTGATGATTTTCCCAATCAATTTTAAATTATTTATGGTTGGGCATTTTTTTCCCTCAAATTAGAATTGGATCCACTGTTAAAATGATACATTTTGCTACAGTTTTTATACATGTTCTATCTCTTTTATTTCCTGGAAAATATTTCCATTTTGTCCTTTGACAAAGAAATGTGCATTCATTTTATTTTTTATTTCTATTATCCACTTTTAGTTGTAGGTCAGAGTTATTGCTAGAACTGTTTTGTTAAAAAACGTGGTTTATATTCACTGATTCTGCTACCTGTAGACTTCTTTCCATGTCTTTTTTCTTTCTTTACTGCTTTTCTGAGATTTGTAACCCTGATTTGTAATTACCATCAGCTCTCATTCATATGTGATTTGATTCCAGTAGGAAAGGACTGGCTGAAAGTAGTTTTACTCTTTTCCTTCTGAATTCTATTTTCTTGTGTTTAAAGGTCAATCAATTCCCTGTGGTTTGAGTACTATTCTTTTTTGAGTACTATACTATACTGTTGGTGTATACACTGTCTTAATATTCTCATTGCTTCAAGTACATTTATGATGCTGGATATCAACACCTGTTAGACCCCCAAGAGAACCTTTATAATATTCACAATTTCACAGGCTCATTTTCTCTCCAGGCTGGAGACAGCTCCTTTCTGATGAACCTTTGTTATGTACAATATCCTGTAGAGTGCTGGAATGGAGATTTCATCATTTGTTCTCTGTGATTTCTCCATTTTTCTTCACTACAAGAAGGAGGGTGAAGTCATTCAGAAGTCAGGGCAACCACCTAATATTTGATTTTCCTTTCATTTGATTTCCCAGTAATTAGAAATTATTAGTCCTGAAGAAGGATATCTCAGCATCCTGATTCTGGATATTGTGACTGATGATGCCTTTCCTTCCAATGAGCAGATTACAATGTCTTGCATCTACTCAAAAACTACAGTGTTATTTCTTTATCTATTAAGTTGGTTTTGTCCTTCTTTTTTGCTTTTAATAATGGTCCATATTTTCCCTCTGCTCCTGTGTTTATTTTGATATTTCACTCCAAGAGCCAGCAAAGTCCTCAAAGCCCTTTCTGATTATGTGATCTCTGTAGACTTTGGATAAGTTTTCCTGAGACAAAACTGTAAGGAAGTTTATTTTGTAGAATTTTAGAAACTGTAGTAAATACACTGTTCTCTTAATTACAAAACAGGTAATGTAGGGAGTACATTAACACGAGAGATTCTCTAATTGCTGCAACTGAAAAATAATACTTCTGGAAATTTCCTGATTAGCTTTTCCATAGTTTGAGCAAAAACACATAAGAACTAGAATTTCATTTATATACTGAGATGAAACAAATGAAAAAAAATTCCGGTCTCCCTGTGTTGATTTGTTCCATTGTGTTTTGCAGGATCTGAGAAAGATTCCAGATAATATCACTTACCATGCCTTTGATTTCAGTTCTTATAGATATGTTATCTTGAGTGCCCTAGGAAATGTATCTTCTCCTGAGGATCATTGGTACCTTGATCTTCAGACTGGAACATCAGCAGCTGCCATTTCACAGAGTCTGAAGTAAAATGCAATCAGATTTCTTCAGGGAAAATGTTATAACACAAAAGACAAGAATATGGCCCTGTAACCCAGAGTTTCGGAAACAAATAATGTGAGGAAAAGTCTCAGAAAACTTTTTCATTGAAATTGCAATGAGTCAGGTTCTCAAGATGCAAAGAATTAGAATTCCAATATTTGAAAGTGAAACAATATTCTGTTGTAAAACACAGGATGGAGTTAAAGTAAAAGCACATACAAGAACTTTCCTAAAATATTTCTTGAGGAGCACTTTAAAAAACAGTAATATTCATATTGTTATCAACCCAGCTGTGCACATTTGTTGCAATTTCTGGTTGAGGTGAATGTACATCTGGGATTGAACACGCAGAGTTGAAACAGCTGTGAGGCAGCTGTACAGCTGGTTCTCAAAACTTTTTTTTGTCTATATACAGATATACATATATTTATTATAAGTAGTCATGACCTTCATGAATAATTAAAAGCATGCTTTCAACATTTTATTCCTTACAAAAAAAATCTAGTTCTATAAGCCTTTCCTTCTAAGGAACAGTTTTTCATATGAGTAACTGCCTAATTAGTAGGACATTAAGGGTTTAAGACTGGACTCAAGCTGATTTCTCAGTTGCATATCAGAGAACTGCTTCAAATCACAAAACAGATTATTGGGACAACTCAGTATAGCGTCAGCTATGTAGTAATAAAAGTTGCTTTAGAGTAATGATAACAATACTGTTTCAGCCCTGGTCAATGAACTGCAGGATCCCCAAGGCTGTATTGATTAATGATGATATTCCATTTTCAGATATGAGGAAAATGAGATACAGATGGGGGAGTAACTTTTCCAAGATCCAACAGCAGGCGAGTGGCAGGGATGATAATAAAATGACTCTAGAAAAAGGCAGCGGTGCATAGCTTTCAAAAGTTAACATGCCCACCAAATCCAGGTGAGTGTCTTGTATACAGCCTGGCTGTTATTTAGGCCCTGGGATCAGAGAACAGATGTGCAGCACAACAGCACAACTTTAATACAGCTTCTGTGAAAATACAGAATCAAGTGATTCCACTTCAGAGGATCTTGTTTGCATAGGCCAGTACTTATGAGATAATAATCCTCACCAACTTGATTTAACCTTGTTAAATAGGATTATTTCAGCAACAGCCAACACTGGAACTTGAAAGCTAGCAGAGAGTGTGGGGCAGGTATTGGTTTTAGCATAGGTGTTCTCATAGTTTGTCACTCTGTAGACATGATAAATTTAACTTCATTGCCCTTTCGGGTCAGAAGGACACGTGTGCATAAAATAAAGCTATCAGTTATGAGAAGTAGTGTTGTAAGTGGCTTTAGGGGAAAAAAAAATGTGTTCAATTAATTTTTTTTCAGTCTTACCTTTGGTTGGAAATTATGGGCTGTATAAGCATATAGAACATGTCTTTTCATTTCAAACCACTGAGTGCTCCAAGTAGACTGGAGGCATGTTAATGGCTTGATAATTTTAGTATCTTCAATTTCTGGGCAGTCTGAAAATCAGAGGAAGTGAACCTTAAACCTCTCTTTATCAGTTTCCTCTTTTCTATGCTGCACATGACACACTCAGGCAGAACAACATATGTGACCAGTAGAACTGTACTCACAATGTCAAATGAGTTCTGGCAACATATTGAATAGGGGAAAATTTTTGAGCTGTAGCTTCGCTTGCTTAGTTACAGTCAACTGACCAGTCTGAACCCTGAGCTGTGATTCTTACAAGATTTCTGATTTTTGTAGATTACAAAAAAAAAAAAAAAAACTTGTCTCTGCAATGTGCTTGTATGATTTTAATGCTGTACTGATAAATTAAAGGAGGAATAAACTCATGCTTCTATTGAACATAATTAATGGGTACCTCAGTCTGAATTTTAAAAAGCATTAGTGCAGAGCTGTTCATGATGTACCTTATGTAGCGTAGAATTCAGGTTAGAGTCAATTTATTTTTTTCTGATGGCTCATCCATGGTCCATTAAAACTGTTCTCAAAGGTAAAAATGACATGATGTCAGCTAAAAATAACTGCATGTTGCACAGCCTCCATATCAAACATGCAAGATGGAACCAGAGTCTCAAAGGGGAAAGGACACGTTTTCATGGGCATATGCTTGAGTCAGCAGCTAATGTATCAAAAGATTCCCCCATGTCTAACCTAAAATGTTGCTGTTACTGATTAGGTCAGCGTTTTGACCTGGTGACAAGAAAGCGAGTTTTCAAGCCTCAGGCAAACTGACATTTACCCTTGGGGAGGAGGCAAAATGACCCAAGAAGTTTCCATCTGCTGATAGAATAAACATCTGTAGTACTCATGACTGGCATGAGTTCAGTAGCAGTGATCTCTGGCCTACTCGCTTATATTGCCATTGAATAGCAATGGCTTCAGATGGAAATTACCTCTGATACTCCTCAAAAGACTGGATTTTGCCTATTGAAAGTACCAGAAAAAAATGCAGCTCTAAGCATGCACAAAGTTTAAAGTCTCACATGAAGGGTGAATATGAAAAATGAAATATTCACAAAAATATATGCTGGATAGCCACAGCTAACCAAACCATGAGGGCTCTTTGGCAGATAAATCTCGGCGGTGCTTCAGTGGCCACAGAGGCTTCAAACAGGAAATCACAGATCCTGAGTGCATTCATGCTGGTGAATATATTTTTCTATCTCTATTATAATAGCTCTTTTCATTTATTAAAGAAGCACACAAATAAACTTCTATCAAATATCTCAGCTCTTTATTGTCCAAGGATAAGTTTTATTATACTGTAAATAATAGACACATTGCTTCACTGTGCTGAAACTGGAGAGGCTTTTCCCAGGACAGCTTGGAAGAGAAACTATTTAACATTCCAAAAGAAGGAAGCAAATGTTCAAGGAGGAGGAAAGCTCTTGTGATTTAAAATGAAAGAATGTTTAGTTAAAAAGTTCTCTACCTCAGAAACAACTAAACTGTTTTGTTTAGCAAAACTGCTTTTTGTATTAATGAAAGAAATTGTGCCTGATTCTTAAGCCACAGTATTTACACTACCTACCCACTGATAATATGTCCAGAAAAAAGCAGGAGACTTGCACTCAACAGTGACAGGAATGTTCTGAAGATGTTGAATCATTTGAAAGCAGAATGTTACATTCTTTTATGGTCTAAATGTAAAAAGCAAAGTCAATGGCAATCAATTCAACTAGGCAATTCCAGATTGTTCATTCTTTAATTTCCAATGTTACTGCTGCATATTCAGCTTGCTATTCTAACTGCAACATACACTTCTAGAAGTACAATCTACTAGGAACATTAATAAGACAGTATTTAAATAAGTCTAATATTCTGATTTCTAAAATACTTCTATGCAAATTTCATAATTGACATGGTTCCAGTTCTTAGTCCTAAAAAATGTCATTAGGTTAGCTGCCAATGTCTATCCCCTAAATGATATGTAAATTTTATTTTATTTGAGCCCTGAAATAATTTTTTAAAAAAAAAAGGGGGTTTCCAAGGTTATTCAAATGTAAAGATAATAAAAATACAAAGTAATTACATGCCACATATGCTTTTATTTTATAATTATTATAATTTTAAAAATACGGAAACTATCAAAATAATTCCATTTCAATATTGGTTTCTCTTCCTGCTTTTAATCTTTAAATGAACATTCCTGATTTTACATGCTAATCTATTAGAATCTATTTATTAGTCTAACACAATTGTAAACCCAAAAGTTAACATTCCAAAGGCTAATGGCACTAAACATGCTTAGGGGTGTAATATCTGTAGAAGAGTTTGTCTACAATTGTCACTGTATTCATTTGGAAGTAGATCTTTATCTTCCCTTGGTAACATCCAATTTAGGAGATTCAGTTCTAGAAGATTAGTAAGTTAATTGTGAAACCATTTTTGAGGACGGCTGACATCTTTGAGTGATGTCTGAAATGCTTCTGAAGCTTCTTTGTAGCACTTGAAAGGTAACTAAGTTACAGTTTCTTGAATTTCTAAGCCAAATTCATGGCCCTACATTGCTCTAGCACTCAGTGGAGGTGCAAACCTGGTACAACCCCTCCAGGATCCCATTACGCACTTCGACCCAAAATCATGGCACATTCCTGTACCTTTCACAGTGGTGCAGAAATCTGTACAATGAATAATTAGTTCCTAGCTGAGGATCTACAGAATTTTTTCTGTATCAAAAACATCTCCTTTTTTTTCTGCATTTTACAACACAGAAAAATCTTTCCCAATTCCTCTTGCTCTGTGTGAATCAAACTATCTAATAGTGCTGTCCACCACCAGAGGAGAACGGTTGTCTTGAACACTGCTGCTATTTTCCTGGTGAATTTTTTTTCTATCACTACAACATACGAGAACCCAAGGGAAATAAAAAAACCTGTACTCATCATCTTCCATAGAAAGCTCATTTACATAACCAACTCAATGATCTAAACAACAAGTCGAAGGCACATTTGAATCAATTAGACAGACAATCCCAGCTGTTCCCAGTCAAACCATTCCCCACAGTTGTAAACAGAAAGGATAGCATGGATTCCCTTCCATGCCCACATCTCCTGAGCTTTGTTTTTGCAGGCTCTGTATCACATAACAAATGCTATTATGAACAGTTCAATATGTTTGCTTAGTAGATGCGTGGCTGTCCTATAAAATATTGTATATGCTGATATAAAGCCTTTGCAGAATAACATCCTCTGACAAAGCTTGTTCAAAAAGTTCATTAGACTGAACTTTTGATTGTACCATTAGTAGCAGAAAATGCCATAGTTCACGTAACAAAATAGTTTTGAACACGTAGTTCACTGCAGGGTCTGGGCTATAAAACACCCTTTCCATCAATCCACATCTCTTTTTCCTACATTTTCTGGGCAAAGATAATCTCTTTACAAATCTCTGTTGTTACTCCTCTATAACTATTTGCATGCCAGGGGTCTCATTACAGCAAACTCGTGAAATAAATGTGATTAATGATAATGTCACAATTTTCACCAAGCACAGTTTTCAATCATTAAAATTGATTTGATTGGCATTCACAATGAAAATGGGGGTTTATTTGGGATTATTCTCCTTTATTGGATGGACTTCCATGCTTTGCAAAAGAATTGAATAAAAAATTAAGTTATGCCCAAAGAATTTACATAGAGATTGAGACTGAGTGCATACAGGGAAGACTGATGAGATTGATTGATTATCAAGTTAGTGGACACTAAATTTTAAGGCTACTTTTTCCTCAAGTAATATTGGATGTTCAATTTCATGGTCAACTATCCTAACTTTGTAGAAGCAGCTTTGTGTATCTTACTTCCCTGCCTTGTTCTGTGGCCCAGTGAAGGTAGTGGTCTTTTGGTCATTCAGTGCAGGATTAAAAGGGATAGCTAAATATTAAACTGCTTGTAGCCATCACTCTCCAATGGGCTATGAAATACATGCATTTGGTCAAGTATGAACTATGTGTTTCCCTGCAAAGTTATGAAATTAATAAATTTCACTAGCTTCGAGTTAGAACTTTATAAAGTATGTACTTTGACTCTGTACTTGTGATATACCATGTTGTTAGACCCTAGTAATTGCTAAAGCCAAGAAATTGCAAACAAGAGAGACGAGGTATATGATTTTCTGATGTGGACTGTACTTCCCTTTCAAAAAGAGATGATTTCATTTTACTTATAAAGCCATTCCTTCTGTAAAATTAGGAATTTTGAACCATCCTTCTTACCATCTGTGCCTTGGCTCATTGAGATTTTAAAGTATGGTGATGGATGAATGTATGTGACCATCTTATTATTAAGGAATTCTCCTGTGAAGCAGGAAGGTTTTCCAGTTACTGTTCTTTGTGCTTCTAATAAATTAGAGTCAACAAAGGAAGCATTTTCAATCATCAACTGACTTATTAAAATGTTTATTCCTAGAGTTTATGCAAGAAGCACTTCCTTTCTGTACTTCAGGATATATTTGCCACGCTAATCTCTTCTAAAAAGTCAATTTGGTATGAAAATAAGAAACAAAACATGAATGGAATTTTTAATTATAGCACCTTAGAGAGCAAAATGTCACTTTAATTCCAGGCTCTGAGTGGATTGTGTGAGGAAACCTACAGAAAAATAATTTTAACTAAGATCTAGTGTCACTGTTTGTTCAGCTTGCAGACAGTTGGGTGTTACTTATATCAGAGTAAGCATTACTTACACAGGATGTAAAGTGCATAAAAGTATTACGACTTTTATTTATCTTCTATCATGCTGTATTTTCAGGTGTTTAGACATCTATACTTAGGGGTCACCAAAAGTTTGTTGGAAGTGTGACATAACTCCTGTGTTCTCAACTCTCCACATCTTAGTAGACAGTAATACAGGCTTTGCCCTTACAAGTGTCTTGCAAATAAATATCACTAAGGACAAGCTTGTGGTTTGTTAATCTGCAGGCATAGCAATAGTTCCAGGTTCTTGGTTGGCTTTGAACACCACTGGGATTGTAGCTGTTGTGAGCAGGTCTATACAGAGCCCGGAATGTGATCTTTGACTTCCTGACACTCAAAATTTGGTGAAGCCGTAGTGCCTCCTGCATCTCTTGCAGAAGAAGCAGCAGCAAACCCTGTCCCACACTCCTGTCTTTCTACTGCCGCTTCCCAAAGCTGTTCGTTTCACTGAGCAGCAAAGAGCAGGACTCTGGTTGAAAGAAGGTTGGAAGGGGAAGGGAGGGCCTTATTCTTCAGCCACATTCATTTCCAGTTTAACTCCTCGCTTTGCTGACAGCAGAATGCGGGGGTTAACTATGTAGGCCAGTTTGAGCAGCACTAGGACTGAATATGAAAGCAGAGCCCACCACTGTAGAGTCACCTCCAGCTCAGGACAGGAAAATAACTGAAAATATCCCTGCCATAACTGCAGGTAGTGTAGCTCAAACCCAAACATAAAATACCATGTCACAAGCCAACACAGCTAGAAGACACCTCAACAAATGATATTTCAACTCCAGGTCTTATCCCAAAAAGAAAAGAGCTACCCTAAAAGATCGTAAGCTGTTGCGTTCTCTCTTCCGGATAGAAGCGGCAAGATCTTTGCAGTGGCTCGCGAGATCGTTCGCCGCCGCTTTAGTCTGCGGGAGGCAGTTCAGGGGCTCGCTCCCAGACGCCTGCACCCAGGGCCCGAGCGTGTGCTCGCTCTCTCTGGCGGCGGTGCTCTAGGGCGGTGCACGGCTGGATTGTGCTGAGGCGGGGCTGCTGCGGCGATCTGGTGGGTCCGAGTCCTCCCTCCGATCGTAAAGGCGCAGGAGGAAGTGAAAGAGGCAGGAATGGCTCTTCAGGCACGTTTATTCTGGGGAGCGGAGGTTCCAGGGACACAGGGGAACAGGGGATGAAGAGCGCTGAGCAGGGCTCAGCAACACCATATATACCGGGGAGTGGGGGCGGGGACACCGTCCCTGTGTGGCGGGAACAGGGGGGTTATGGGAACAAGAAGGTGG
>VZTG01002246.1:0-27595 GCA_013397845.1 Melanocharis versteri
GGAGTGTCGCTCCCCCAGGCGAGGCGGCGGCGGCGTGGGCGGGAGCGGCGAAGGAGCCTCGGAGCGCGGGTTAAAGCCTCGATTCCCCCATCGCCGGGGCGAAGCCCAATGCCTGGTTTTATATGAGCAGCCATCTTGTATTTATTCCCTTCCTCCATGAGAGCCGCTTCCTGATTGGCAAGAGCGCCCAGCCGCAGCCAATGGCGGGAGCGCTTCTAAGAGCAAGGAGGGCGGGAGCGCGCAGCGCCCGCACTGAGCAGGATCGGCCATGGAGCCCGCCGGGCCGGCTGGGGGGGCGCCGGCCTCCGCCGGGGCGTTCCATCTGCAGGGCGATGGGTGGGCGAACTCAAAGAAGAGCGCCCCAGTCCCGCACCCTGAGGGAAGAAGAGGGACACGAGAACGTGGAGTAAATGCTTTCCCTTCCATGTCCACTGTGTGATGGCACTTCTGCCCCGCCAACACGGCGGGAGAGGGCGGTCGGTACTTGCCGAACCAACGCCGCNCGCGCCCCGACCACGCCCCCCCCCCCCCCCCGCCCCGCCGAGGTCCGCCGCCCATCGGCCATGCCCGGTGCTGCGGCGCGAAGCTGCTGCGCGTGGGACTACAACTCCCGGCATGCCCCGCGCCGCCGCCCGGCCGGGTCGGGGGTCCCGCTGTCCTTGCGGGCGGGCGCGGCTCTGGAGCCCCCGCAGCTGTGGGTGGTTGTAGCACACCGGGGTGGTACCGCAGAGGGGTTATAGCACGCGAGGGTGGTGACACGCACGGGTTTGTAACCATCGCCGGCCGCGCCGGGCAGCGACGGGGCGGCTGGTCCGGCGTGGTCACGGCGTTTCCGTGAGCGGCCACGTTCTTTCCCGCTCTCTGCCGTCGGCCCGGCTGGGACAGCGGCCCGTCCTCCCAGCCCGGCGGGCCCTGGGCGATGCTGAAAGGTCCCTGGGATCCAGCCCGGCGGTGCCCCTTGTTCCGGGCAAGCACACCAGGCTCCCAAGTGCGCGCTATCAGCTTCCATCAGATCCAGATTAAGAAATTAGCCTTCGACTAATCATTTAAATTAATGGTCCCAGACTGGTACATAAAGTTAGCTGACGTACGTAACCGTTCATGTGATAAGTTGGAAACAAAATAATAGATTTTTCTTTCCTGTGATGGCATAAACTTGGATAAACACATGCTGTATGATAAAGTTTTCCTCTGAAGCCCATTGTGATGTGTGTGTTTCATACCCAACCCTTCCAGAGGGATTTCTGCTTGCCCCAGCCTTTCTGGTTGGTCTCCTTTTCCCCAGAGAGTTAACTTTTCATGGATGGGCTCACCCATTCCTTCCCAACAAGCACATATTCCAAACAAACATTCTAATGCTGTCTGCATTATCACTGTCTTTTGACAGTTCTATAAAGACAGTGGGATATTATGCTTCAATCTATCTTTATCCATGCAGGTCCAGCCTATACTTCAGCCTTCGATAAAGTTTGCCGGGGGTGCTGCTTTCCTGCCTGTCTCTTCTCCTGTCCTTTGGTGGGAGAATTGTGGCAACTGGAAACTGGCATTGAAGTGGCCCCAAATACTGGCAATGTGAGTCAGCCTGTGGCCTCTGAGCACAGAGCATGGCCAGAGCAAACCACAGACCTGGTTTTCAGTGGTAGATGTGGGTTTTGTCACAGTGCTACACTCAACGACCCAGGTAATGCCTTTTGCCTGTCATGGCTCTGATGCAGTAACTACCTTTAAATAGCTCAATATACCTTCTGTAGCTGAATACAAAAGTACAGTGGGTTTAGTTGGAGGCCAAGAGCTTCTTACCAGAGCACTCCAAAACCTCCACACCTTCCTTTCTGGCATCCCATGCCCTCATGTTGCAGGTGCGCCTGCCTGGGTCCCTGACCATGACCCCAGGCACATGCCTGCTCCTGTCCCATGTGTGTACGCGTTTGACGTAGCCGTGTGATGGGGAGGGACAGCAGGGAGTTGGGGTAGGGAGCAGCAAGGAGCAGACTGAGGGCGGAAATATTTTTCTTGTATGTTTGATGCTGTTGACATGGATGTATAGCAAACATCCCTGATAGTATTTCCGTGTTTGTTTAGCCAGGAATCAGCAGCCATCCTGTCCTGCTGTGGGCATTATTGAAATGATCCTCAGCTGATATTTCCAATTCTAACATCCTATTTCCTCTTAGATTCCTTAAAAACAGTTCGTGCATTGGTTTAATAGCAGTCAAGGCAGAGGGTACATTAAACATACAATAAAATTTGTTTTGAACAGCTCCTACCTGATAAAAATAAGCGCAAGGTAAATGGTGGTGGTGAGTTATATGCACTTTTTTTTTTTTGTATTTGCTGAAATTATGATGAACTGCACTTCCAGCAAAACAATCTGCAAAAGACAGAAAACATGATCTGTTATAGTAGGCATTCTGGACTAAAACACCATTCATTCAAGTATCACACCATATATTTTTGTATTCTGATGTGACATTTACTTAACTATTCACTTGTATCTTCTGCTCAATCCTTTCCCTACACCCTATGACAACTAATTCTTCTTTATCCATGCATCTGTTCAGCAGTTCTAAAGTTACACCAAGTTTGTTTGCATGGGTTTTTTTGATCTGTTTTTCAAGGAGTAGCTATACATTGTCTTCCTTCTTCTACTGTTAAAAGAATCCCCCCTGAAAATCTGTTGTGTGCCAGTATACTCTCTCCAACCTGCTCCTAAATTAAATCAAATTCAGTAAGTTCACTCCTTTGGTATGTTTTAATCAGTACTTCCTGCCTTCACCTCAACTGTTTTATTTTTGCTTTCTTCCTCCTGCCAACTGTGTTCATTTGTGAATCCTTATTGCTTGGGCTGCAGATTCACAGCCACAGCAGCTCAGGTACGTGCCCTGTCGGCTGCCAGAGCCCAGGCAAAAAGTGGTGCAACCTCCAAGTGCTCCAGCTGTGCAAATAGCAGATGACAGAGGCACTGTTTTTCAGGTGGAATTCCTCCTGATTAGACCTGACATAACATAATCTTTTACATGTTCTGGACTTTTAGAAGACTGACTTCCAGTTAGTTTTTTGTGTCCTGAAGGTTTGTAGAATTGTATTGCTCAGGATCACACCAGCCTCTCTGTGGTGGTAGGTATAACATTTGCTGCCTTCCAGTCTGATAAAAAAAGGTTATTTTCATAATAGTTTGCATGTATTTTAGTGTCTGTGTTATATGATTTCTAAATTCCCTTGGAAATCTTGTCTGAAGACAAGCTAGTCTTAGAAGCTTGCCCCTGCTTAGCAGTTTGCTTAGACAGCTTCTCTGCTGGTGTCTTAATCACTATCATTAATCTCATAATCTGGGAAAAAAATTCTCTGAGTTACATTTATGCAGTATGAACTTACACAGGTAAACTGTGCAGGTTCCTTGCAACATTTATTTCTTAATAATGCTTTCTGTTCTGAGGTCTGCAATCTAACTAAATACCTTGTAGACTATTTCTAACATTTAAACTTTAAAATTTTTATTTATTTTTATATATTTAACTGTTTCTTCTTAATCTTCCTTGTTTTGATTTGACATTTTATCTCTTGGTTAGGCCCCTCTTCACTAGTGTTGTTAAAATCAAAGCTCTGATTGCTGAAGGGTTTTTTTTCTTGCGTAATCTCGTTTCTTCCTAACTAATACTTTCTATTGCTATTCTGCTTGATTTTTATTTAAAGGTGTGTTTATTTTTATCATCTAAGCTTCACTAGTTTCCATGCCAACTCTCATGGCTTTTAATTGTCTTATTTTTACTCCAAAAAGGTTTTTTAGCAGCTGCACAACCTTCTCAAAAGCCTCTAAAAACAAAAAGTCAACTTGTACATGGCCTTCCTTTTAAGTTCTTCACAATAAGTGCTGGTGGCTGGAGGCTGGACGCTGACTGATAGTTCTCATAGTTTAAAAACGCCTCAGAGATACCAATGAAATGCTGGATTCTGAGAGACAAATCAGGGCAAAGCACTGCCACCCACGACACACAGCAGCAACATTTCTGAAAAAGGTTTGATGGGCTTCAATTTCTCAACATCAAACAGGATTGCAATAACCATTAGGTAGTGAAAATCACCAACATCTAAAAGATTCCCAATGTCACCTGAGCTGTGTAATTATCTCATTAGATTTCATTACCTCTGATCATATTTAACACTGTCAATTTTAGACAATTTTCCTGAATGAGAGGGTCCTGATTTGACAAATACAGAGAAAAAACTTGTGATTCTCTTCTTTTGATTTTCTGCTCCCAGGGATTTTATCTCATGAGATGGCATGGACTTGTTCAGAAGTGTTGCTTCTTGCCCATCTCCAGTTTAAACAGATATTCTGTACAACTGATCAGCCGTGTAGTACAAGATTGTACAACCACTTTGTTTTTGTTAGCCATGGTCTCTAATTTCCTCAGCATTTAGTTCCATGATCCTGAACTTCCCATTTTCTAACTCAGCTCTACTTTCCACCCCTTCTTCCAGACATAAATTATTGATATTCTTTGGAAACCTTTTATGTATAAAACCTGTAAGTTTCTTAGTTTTGTCTAGCAGTTATCCATGTTATCCTAAGTTAAATAAATATTTTATAGTTTGGGTAGTTTATTGTTCCTGTGGCATGTTTTTTTAGAAAATGGTATTATCTATCCATTTCATACAGTTGGTTTTTCAAACAAACTGTTGTGTTTACATTTAAAGCCTCCCTCTTTTGACCTCTCTGTGCATGGAACTACACCACTTTCTATGTCAAGAAAGTAGCTAAAGTAAATTTACATTCTGTAAATAAACTTAATACTGAAGTATTAAGGGATTAACAGTAGTAACTTCCATGGACAATTGTATCTTTATACCTGGTCTCTCACTGACATTTAGGAGAGCAGAGATCTCCATTTATATATAGAAATTTATATATATGTATGTTTATAATGCACATATACCTACATTTATACATAGATAAACATAGATATACATATATACATACATACAAATGAATTTAGTATTTAATATCAAGAAAGAAAACTGAAGGGGAGAAAAACTCATGTCAAGTATCTAATTGGGCTTGTCTGGATCAAGGTAACAGACACAAAGGAGCCAATTTAGAGACAAAGAGAAATGGAAATAATGAGGTCAAACTATTCCTATAAATCTGCAGGTCTTTCTACATAGGCCTGTGGAAAAATGCAACATGAAAATAACATGAGAGAAACAACTAGAGACCTTTTATTAAGTTTTTCTATTATCTAAAGTTGTGTGGTTTTAATGGCTTTTTTCTTTATTTAATTTCAGTAGTCTGATTGTTCTTTTATTTTTCCATGAACTAATGCAAGAGGGACATTAGTCTGTGCAGTTAAAAAAAAAGTGCATATAATTCCAGTGTGCACAAACTGAATACAAAGAGCATAAATAGAAAAGCACCTCTGTCATCAGGGACATAAGGATTCAGAAACACACTATAATGCTGAATAAACAAGGCCAGAGGTTTCACATCTAGTCCAGCTCTTTCCAAAAGCCGTTGCTTTTCAAAGATAAAAAAGAAAGCTAATCTGTGGCCATCATCACAAGTTCTGCAGCAGTTAATGAGTTTAAATTAGATTTAAAAACAAGTCTGGTGCACCTATCCTTTGCTCTCTACATATTTTAACTCCTATATTTAAGTGATAGAAATCAATTACTGTCTTTCTTTTACTTTAATTTGCAAATACTGTTTCTCAGAATATATTTTAGGCCTATGAAAGATTTCCAGCATGTAGTGTGAATATCAGAATTTACCATTTACTGTATACCAGAATTGCTAATGAATATCTACAACATGATGTAGATACCACAGTGTGATGGTCCCATTTTTCACCTGAAGTGTGCAGACAAGTATCAATCAGCTCTAGCCTTAGGATATACCAGTTTATACTTTTATTTACTTTGTGCATCTCAAAGATGGACTGAGATTAACAGATACTAACAATAGTCTGAATTCTGTTTTCATCTAAAAGAGTTAATTTTGTTTTATAGACATTTGTTTGGTAGTATAACTCTAAAAGTAAAAACTTCTTTCTGTTTATGCTAGAAGAAGCTCTTTGAAGAACTACATGGGGAACATCCTCATCTGTAACAACTTTATCAGGTTTATCTATGTTGAGGGTTCTTTCATCTTCCTGTGTGGAACATTCAGTCCTGAGTGTTCCTCATAAAGGAATGTCTCCTGCTTTCAGTATGACTCTGTATTGACTTGCTTGTGGTACTTCTTAGGCAGTTACTTCAGATTTGTTTGTTACACTTTAACTAATTTATAACTGTAAGTTTTGTGTGCTGGGTACAATAATAGCAACATTATAGTGTGTTTTGATGCTGTCCTGAAAGTGTGAGATAAGACAGGTATGTGCCTGTAATAGACAAATTGAATTTTATTCTCAGATTCCTCAAATGATGGGATTCCTGATACGCAGTAAAAGCTAAGCTTGTTTTCAATGTGGAATAGGTTTGTGGAGTAGTTTCTTACTTGATTGTCTGAAATTCTCATTGGATTCTACAGGGAATATCTTCAGGATATTATACTACACATAGACTAGATTTAAAGCTTAGAGAGAAGCCTTAATTAGTTTTAAGATCCCACATGAGTGTATTGTAGGATTAGAGGTCTGAGTGCTCCTGTATTTTTTTGATAACTGTTATTTACATCAGCTCACAGAGAGCCACAGGCATAGCTTAAAAGACCCAGATAAGAAGTTGCCGGGAACTCCTCCTCCAGCATATGCCCTCTTTTTATACCCAGTAATCTTTTACCAGATTTTAACATATGCACCTTTTGCACATTTCTTCCCTCAAGCTGGTAACTCTCTCCTCGACACTTGAATTGTCATTTTCCCTCCTCCTTCATTTTTCTTTTTAAAAACATTTCTTTTCCTGTCCTTCCCCCGCAACCCCTGCATTGTCTTCTCATGTCAGGAGGACAAAGAATCAAGTTGCTTTCTCACCTGGTTCTTTCTTGTCATCTGTTTTTCTGGCTCCCCATGAGAAGAAGAAAGAGAGCTGCTGTTTTTGTCATTGCTGTCCACCGGAACCACTAAGACCCAGTCCGCTGAAAACTGGAGCAGGTAAGAGTCAGCCTGGAGAGGAAACAAGCTCCGGTGGTTGGTGACAGCATGGAAGCTATTGCTTTTTGTTTGCGCACACATTTTAAATAAAGTGCTCTTCACAGCAGCCAAGGATTCATAAACCCCAGACAGGACATACCTTCCTTCTTTTCTCAGCACCGAGCAGGTTCTTAGGCCACAAATGACCTTTGGGTGTCTGCATTTCTGGATGCTTCACGTAAAACATTTTAAGAAAGAACTGATCTTCTTTGAGAAGATGCTGCTCAGGTCATTGAACTGCTGGTACTGGCACACTGGTTGTAGTAGTGCACCCCAAATTTGAACTGTAACACATCACTGATCATTTTTGCACATGCAAAGAGAAAGCCTGCAGCTTGCTAGCACTTACTTCAGAGGCAAATAAACAGGGAAGGATTTGAATTACACTTGTGGCTCCTTGTAGGTCATTTACCTTTTGCTTCAGCTGGGAGAAAAACCAGTCACATGCAAACCTTTCTAGCCCTTTTATAGGTAACTGTTCTTCACATAGAAAACTAAATTCACTGTACATTGCAGATTTCTACATATAAATTTAGTTGTATCCTTGTGTTCTGGTTTTGTGTTGGAGCTGATCTCTCCTTTTCTCAAGCCATTCTTGGAAGTCAGCCTTCTGCAAAGAGCTCATCTGAACTTTCAGTGTTTTCCAGGAATCACCTGAACATTTCCTAACTCAGGATGATCATACCTCAGGGCAAGCTGGCACCAAGGCTTCACCATCTGATAAAAATCCAATGAAAACGTGACTTCAGGACAGCAACAGAAAATAAAGTTTTCTGAGAGTGAGTTCAACAGTTATGTATATTAGAACTGTTACAACTTCATTAAATAATTTTGTGCTTGATCTGGATTTTCTGTATTCTTGTGATTTTCTTCAAAATTTCACACTCAGGGCAGTGGGAAACCAATACAATCTGACTTTTTATGCTCTGTGATACAACAATACCTATTTCTAGGTTTGCTGAGAACATACACAAAAGAGACCAGCAAGATTTTATGACCTTTTTGTAAAACTGTGAAATAAATAAAAGTATTGTGTTTTATTTATGAGTGCTGCTGTAATACAACATTCCGGTAAAAAACAAGAAACATTTTATTTCATTTAATTTCATTCTCCAGCATGTGGATTTAATTAGCAATTAAATGGTACAGATGTGAATATACAGTGATGAATCAGCTGTGGAATTTGAGATAAATGTCAGCTGGAATTTGTAATGTATTGTGTGGGCTTAGCTCTGTCTAATTCCATTAGGAACAATAGGGTGGAAAGCCTTATCCTAAATTATAAATAAATAAACAAACAAACAAAACTATGTCTACTTCCATATAGTCCTCTCAAAACCACTTATGAAAACATCATGTCTAACAATATTCCCTGAAGAGAGAAATTCAACACAGGTAGGAAAGTGACATTTATTTCATCAGATAACAAGAATTACACCACCTGATTGTTTGCATCTGCAGGAACTGACAAGGGCTGGTAAGAGCTGCTGCTGATCCTAACTTCTTATGCCACATTTCTTCTTCACTGAGCTTTCCAGTGCACCAACTTTTCATCTCTCCAGTCTGAAGTAACAAAGGATTGACTGTAGGGTCACTGCAATCCTAAATAACAAACCCCAAAACAAAAATAGAAAGGGCAAATGTTTGCTGCTCTTTATTTACTTTATGAATACTGCATACATAGTAGAAAAAACCCCCAAACAAATGGTTGTAGTATCAGTGTGTAATTCTTGGGTCCCTGCTGAAAAATACCAGGAGGGGGGTTTTTTTGTAGATTTTTTAAAATGATCTAGCACATGTTGCAGATCTTTCTTGCTTTCAAATAAAGAAGTCTAGATAAAGATTCTCATCTTACAGCTCAATTAAACAAACCAAAAAAAAGGCAAGTAAAGGAACAAATGCCTTTTCTTAACATTTAGTGCTCAGTTCCACAACCAGTTTATATAGACAGAGCTTCATTCCTGAGACCACATGAATGAAGCTCACCATCAGATTTGATGGCAAATACAATTTAATGGGAAATACAAAGCTGCTGTGAAAATGAGAAAACTATTTACTTTGTACAATGAACAAAGCCAAAGTTGTTCTACCAGTTGCACAGGCAATGAAGCAGCTGCAGTATGAATTTATATCCATGGAGTCCTTTGACTAGGGGAACTGTTTGCATGTGTTACTAAACAACAAGAGTTACAAGATACTCTAAACTTTTCAAATTTAGTTTTTATTTAGAACAGAATCACGAATTCAGAAACCTGGGTTTTATGCTGCCACTAAAAGGCAAAAAAACTTTGTGGGTTTTGGCTATGAACACCTTTTTTCCCCAGTTTTCTAGTGTATACCTACACCCTCTTGCTCTCTTGCTTGATGCTTTCCAGCTTTGCTTTTGAGGCAGTGTCTTAACTGTATGACTTAAATAGCTTGCATTCAATTGTTTATTTTAGTATAATGGTCTACCTTTATTCTTATTTACTGTAATGCTTTTCAAAGTATTACTGTATTAAAATGTAACAATAATGAAAAATGTAGTTATTTTAATTTACCTAAGTATTATAGTAATACGGTTTTCCACCTTATGGAACGATTTTTTTATCTGTAGTAGAAGCTGTTGGTGCTACTGTGCAGCTGCTGGCATAAATTCAGTTACTGTTTGTTTCACTACCTTTGTGAGAGCCATGGGCAGTTCAGGAGACTGTTCAATATATGACTCTTAAAAGGAGCTCACCTGAAGTAGTTGTTTTTCTGTTCTGATTACATTGCTCTGCTGTAAGAAGAAACTAGTAAAAACCAGAACTGTGGAGTAAGACGGATATGACTGACAAACAAGGAGATGTAATATATAGGCACCACTGCCCTTGGCCAGTGGAGACAGCTAAGGTGACATACATGACCTACCTTCCTTGGGATTTGTTGCTGAGAAACTGGTGAAATTTACCTGCAGTGGGCTATTCTGAAACATAGATAACCTAAGGGATCAGGAAAAAAATATACAATCAGGATGAGATATGCCAATTACTGAAAAGCAAGTTTGACATTTAGAATATTCAAACTCCACATGCTTACATGTTCTTAGCAACCTAGGAAAAATTCTGCTATGAAAAAGAATGCAACAAGGTCAGTTCAGTGGATGGTACAGATAATATGTAAGTAAATTGTGATGCCGCAGTGATTTTTAGCAGTAATTCAAACTTCTGTTTTCAAATTAAAGGCTGAACTGGACATAACTTTGCTTCATTCATTTCTAAGTATTGTCCCTATAATTTCAATGCTAGTCTACCTGATAGTGCAGTGTTTTATTATGCATCTGGAAATCACATATATTTTAAAGAGCTGTAAAACAAAAAACAGTCACAATCACTCAGAAAGTTGTTTGTTTTAAGGGGTTATTTGTTTCAGGGTTCCAATTTCACTAAAAGGAAGGACTACTTTAATTCCATGTGTACAGAGACATTGCCTCCAATGACATTTAAATACACCCTAATAAATTTAAAGAACCAAACATCAGTAGAAGCTAATCTTACAATAGAGACCTGTTCTTTACTACTGAAATTTTCATTTAACTAATTTCCTTTAAAAAAAATTGGTCCACATACAAAATAAAACAGGTAAAAGTAATTCTAAGCTGAGCAAACATTGTCCTTTTTTTCAGTTCCAGTTGTAGTGGTCTCTTGGTGGTAAATCGTAATGTGATCTCTCTTCCTCTTCAGGTCCACAATCTAGTGGCAGACCATAATTGTAATCAACTGTTACAACTGGTAATCTTTTACTTTGTTCCATGCTTCTGGTAGTTTCACCCTGAAAAGGCTTTCTTTCATAGTCTATTGAACTGTCTTCTTGGTGTATGGATGAGGATGGGTGCATTGTTCGTGAAGAGTATGGTGCAAATCTGTTTTTTCCTCTATTAAATTCCTCTGAGGGATGCATTCTCCTATTGTCTTCAGGACAATTTGGTCGATTACTGCAAGAATAAATATGAACAGTGAAATTCTTAGAAATAAAACAGTTGATTTACTGTTGATGGCCACCACTAGAAATTAACTCTGTCTAACATTGGAAGAACAATTCAAAACCTCATTCTTGCTTTTACCCCCTGAAATGAAAATCCTCTCCATGGATGTTGCAAACTTGTTTGTATTAATTTTCCAATTCTCATGATTAAAATTACAGCTCCTTACAGTAAGTAATTCTACTAGAGGAAGTTTTGTTTCAAGTGCTGTTTACAATTAAATTACCTGTTTACTGAGGATATCTTTACCTAGGGGATGTTCTTTTCCTAAGTCCATGTTTTTATTTTTGTGTATAATACATAACAACAGCTCTCTAGTACATAGTCTCAATAGGCAATATACTACATATATATATATATCTACACACACACACACGCACACACATATTTCAATTCTCTTTACTCTCAAATACCTTCCTTACTTGGTAAAGCCAATTCAAAACAATCTTTAAAATTTTAAAATCTTCTCCCGTACTGAACCACAGATTCACTTAGACTGGAAAGGATCTCTAGAAGTATTCAGGGCCACCTCAAACTAAGTCTCATTAGATGAGTTTGTACAGGGGCTATGTCCATTCTTAAAGGATGTGGGATGGTGGCTCTGGGCAACCCATTTCAGTGTGTGACCGTCCTTCACAGTAAAACTCTTTAGCTCCTTGTACACAGCAGTTAAGAGTTAAATATAGCACCTGTGTTCTGCTTTTTTTGCTTACTGATAGTTGATTTTCATATTATGTAGTTCATTAGCTTGAACTGTGCTTGTCATGTCAATGTTTATATCAGGGATTCACACAATAAACACACTCAAAACTCAGTATCAATGGACCACAAATTAGTCATATTATTTGCTCAGTGCTCAGATCCAATGGGTTAAACTGCATTTAAGCAAAAATGTTAACACAATTTTTTGCACTGTGCAGTTAATTTGTATTTTTTGGCTGGGAAACTGGGGGAGTAACACTACAAAGGTAAGTCAGAAAACAATGTATGATATCTGATACTTACCTGTAATTTCTGTTGAAGTCATCATTATCAGACCCGTAATCTCTGTGAAGTGAAGGAGATGAAGAGAAATGAGATTCTGGTACATTTTCATGGGAAGAAAAGGACTGACTTCTGCAAATAACCAAAAGAATTTATGTTAAGAAGACTGCCAACAGTTGTAATATTTGGAAAAAAATACACATCAAATGAAATAAAAATATTTCCTCTTTTAATAAAAATTACTTAAAATTTTAATAAAAACTGTAGTAATTATATTAATTTAATACCTCAAAATCATATGCGCCACTGTAATATCATCCTGTTTTAGCCGTACAATGGAACAAATTAAATCAAACTTAACTAGTCCAATAAATCTGAAATACATTCTGAAATACTAAAAATACTTTGAAATATGTCAGAACCCAATAGGTTTACTAGTAAGTGATATATGTATTTGTGAGAATATAATGCAAGTTCTGAAGCAAACAGATTTCTAACAAATTATTAACTCATGGAATAAATAAAGGCAAATCAAACTTCCTTGTAGCATTCCTATTTATATAAGGGCATAAATAAAATTTCATATCCTCTTCTGTCCAGAGGACTGCTTTTTAAGTATAAGTTTCTATACAAAACAAAGTGGGACAAGACTTTGTTTCAAGCTGACTAAAAGGTAAAGGAAACATGAATTTTAAAGAAGTGCAACCTTCTAATTTAGGAAACACTGGCTTTCAAAGCTGCAACACTCCAGCTTACATCAAACCCTTCCGCAAGTCAGAACAAGAAAAGTTAATGAACTGATCATTTATATATTGAAAGGATGATTAATTGATTTTAAGATAATTTCTTTTTAAAAATACTTAATTTGAAATTTAGGTTAAAACTGCTGAGGTTTACACTTTTATTCTCTAATTCTGTTCTTACAGCTCAAGGATGCTTTACCTGTCTGAACACCATTCACGTGGCAAGTCATTGTGACCTGGATGATCATGAAAAGGTCTTGGCCTTTGTCCGTGCCCTTTATTACCATAATCAAAATCTTTTGATTGAGTCTGTTCCTGTAAGCCATCATAAGGCTGAGGGTCATGAAAAGGTCTGCACCTTTGTCCAGGACCTTTATTATCATAATCTTTCAGTTGCATCTCTGTTTGTAAGTCATTGCGAGGCTGGTGATCATTAAAAGGTCTCAACCTCTGCCCACGACCCCTCTTAACAAATTCAAAATCTCCCAGTTGCATCTGTGTCTGCAAGTCATCATGTGACTTGTAGTCATGGAAGGATCTTAGTCTTTGGCCAGGACCTCTACTGGCAGAATCCAATTCTTTTAACTGCATTTGAGTCTGAAATTCATCACGAGACTGGTGGTCATGGAACAGTTTTCGTCTCTGGCCACGGCTCCTGCTACCAAAATCAAAATCCTTTGACTGCCTGTCTTCCTGCAAATCATTAGGAGATGGATGGTCAGGGAAAGATCTCTGCCTTTGTTCATGGCCTCTATTGAAGTCGAAAGACTGTCTGTCTGCTTGCAAATCATCATGAAACTGGTGTCCATGAAAAGGTCTCAAACTTTGTCCATGTCCCTTGTTACCGAAGTCTAGGTCCTTCAGCTGTGTATCTTCCTGATAATCATCATAAAACTGGTGATCAGTAAAGGCTCTTTGTCTTTGTTCTGGTCCCCTATTGTAGTCCCAATTTCTCATCTGCACTGATGCTCTTAATTCATCCTGAGTTTGATGGTCATGAAATGGTCTTCGTCTTTGTCCAGGCCCCTTATTAATGAAGTCAAAATCTCGCAACTGCATCTGTCCTTGCAAATCATTGTGAGAGTGGTCATCATAAATTCTTAATCTTTTCCCAGACCTGTTAAGAAGTATTGAATATCATACTTAAAAGTGCTACAAGTCATTAATGAAAAAAATTCCTTTTTAACCAAGAATTTATATGGAAGACATTGCAAATATGAAGGTATCAAAACTACTAATAATCCAAACTGTATGTAAGATTTTAAAACCTTCAGTGTTACAGCAGAAGCTGTGACAAACATTCAATTGTAATTCTATAGTTCTTTTTAAACATGCAAAACCAGAGATTCAAAAGGAATTAAAAACAACTGCAGATTATTGTAGAATAATGAAGAAGGACAGGCAAAGTAAAACTGAATTTTCCTAAGTGAACTAATTACTTACAGACTTCTAACAGCATACATTCCCTTTCTTTCCCTTATCTTGTCACTGTTTGGTCAAATTCTGTAAATACATTTTACATGAGTAAACTATATTAATAAAATCTCTTTTGGGTATCTATGGTATTTTCAGTAAGAAACAATTTTTTCCCTTGTGGTTTTTTTGTTTGTTTGTTTTTGTTTGTTTGTTTGTGTTTTTTGTTCTGTTTTTAATTCCATGTTTCAGCCTATTACCCCTGAAAATCTTCATTTGGGAACCGCTCTACAGATCCTTCCATTGCATGTGGTGGTGGGATAATATCTTCATCTGCATCCCATACATCCATTCCAAGGTTACTAAGAGGGGAAAAAAAATCTCACGTAAGCTTCCTTTTTTAAAGCATACTACTGACAGAGGAAAAACCCACCCCCATAAAATTCTTCAGTTCTGAATGACAGAAATTTTATGTTAAGTAAAACTTACAGACAACTTAGAAAATATTAATCTTGTAAATTTATTTTTAAAATCTGACATGAGTCCAACTTAATCCTGCAGAGACTATGAAACAATGATAGGAGTAAAAGGGCCTTCAATTAATCTAAAAATAAACAAATCAGATATCAATTTTAAAAGCAATTTACTGCTACAAGGCATCATTGGCACAATACCTTAGGAAGACGTGAAGGTTGGCTTCTTAGGAGAAGGTGATAAGCATAACATTATTAAATATCAGGAATACAACTACTATGAACAAAGGGGACAAGAACAATGTTTCACTTTCCCGTATTTTTTTATTCTTAAACTGTTCTACTATTTTTTTTAGTATCTTGTTCTACAGTGCCAACAGAAGTGGGCAGATCACAGAGCTTATAAAGACATCTTTGCAGTGGCTCCTTTCAGCTTCTGAGAGAATACAGACTCAATACACTTGTCACAGTATGATAAAAGCACAACAGTGTTCAGTAGTAGTTGTCAGATTAAAAACGATCTTTCGAACCACATACATTAAGTACACTGCACTTCATGTTATTCATCAGAGAATACACAAACATGTATTTTACATCTATGTGTAGTTTCATATTAAAGGTTTAAGAGGGAATTAATTTTGGCTTTGGACTGGAAGTGAACTTTTAAAAATGCCAGGAGACATACGGGAAAATCTTAAGCATACAACTAAAAACTTTTGTTTACCTTCGCATGGGCTGTGTCCTGAGATCTGTGAGATACACGAGGCCATCCATGCGATGACCTCTGGCATCACCAAAAGCTAAAGAAAAAAAAATACAGTCTAATGAAATGTGCTCAAACTGAGCCATGAAAATGTGAAAGGCAAGTTTCTGCTCCCCATGAGAAGCTGAATTTGAAACAATTCTAACTCGGTATTAAATATTCCAGCAAGCTGGCATCATTGCAGCATTTTTAAAAAAAAAACCCTCTGAAACTAGTAGTGGTAGCAAACTATGATTGAAAACTCTTTCAAGCAAAAAAAAATTTAAGCAGCTAAAACATACTCCTTCTATGCTGTTTGCAACTGCTCAAGTCCTGCCTGGAATAGAATCAACAGTCAGATAAAATCTTCTATATAAGCCAGCACATTAAATTACTGAAAAGATACTAAAATAGAATTGTAGTATTTGTGAGCTTTTAGTAATTGTTACAACCTGACGTGTGCCTTAGTTCGAACTATATACACACCTTGAATTGCTGCCTCTGGATCCCAGCCTTCAACATCTATAAGATACCTGAAGAAAAATATGACTATGTTATTGTCCCAAAGGGAATACAGACAATAACGATGCTGTTTTTTGTGAACAATTATTTCTGTTTTCATACAGCCTTACCTACATATAAGGTAGCCAGTTCTATTAATTCCGTTTGTACAGTGCACGCCAATGAGTTTCTCTATCAAAAAAGAAAAGGGTCTTTAATAGTTCAGAAAGTGAAATTAATAGAAAGTATGCACTGTATGCACTTGGGCAGTTAATATCTCTACTTTCTCAAAGAGAATGGCAAAGGAACCACAGCAAATATCATGAAAAGGCCTGAAAGAATGGTCCACCATTATTAGATAAACAAACAAGTAAAATCTGCCTACAAAGAATCACTACCAAAAGAAGTGAGAAGTTAAAAGCTACAAACACACTGTGGCAAAACACGCACTAATTTATTTTCACAAAAAGCACCTAATCCAATGTCAGCAAGAACTGTCCTGTTGCACAGACACTGAAACAGCAGCACAGCCACACTGTGAAAACACTGACAACTGGGTCTGTAATCAGATTTTCAAGAACTGTTCAGATCAGAGGGCAATAATGGACTCGTAAGTCAAAAAACCACTATATCAGACTAAAAGGACTGAAGCTGCTCACACATATCAGTGCCCAGTGCCATCAGAGACCCAGTGCTATTTAAAAGATCCATCAAGGGCTGGCAGCTACAACACTCAGTGGATGGTAAACAATTTGGGTCAGACAGATGAAGGCCTTGCTGCAGCTACTTTGACACATAACACAAATGTAACACTATTAGGAAGGGCATTGAAGTTACCAGTAATTTTTGAAAAAAACATGTTTTGATTCAAAAAAAGATACATAGTGGTTCGCATAATGGATCTTATTATGATAATAAAGTGGAAAGTGCTGTAGAAAGTCTGAGATCCCTGGTATCATGTATTTTATTGAATATTGAAATTAGTAAATGACACAGTTAGTACTGAAATAAAATTTTGGTGAGGTTTTGGTTTCTTTTACAGCATAGGATGCTGATATTTACCATTTCCTGCATTTTCCCAAAGGAATTTTCTGACCCACTTTTTGAACTGTAGGATAGTAGCATTATCAGGGACTTCAAGTCCAACAGTATAAAGTTTCTTATACTGCACACTTTTAGGTAAATCCTAACAACAAAAAGAAAAAAACAATGGTAAAAATTACTGAAGTCTTGCAACAATGAGAAACCTTAAGCAGTATCTAACAATGATAATGTAAACCAGTTGTTCAAATCCTGAATAGAAACTGAAAACAATCTTGACACAACTGTGTAGAGATACATGCCCAGAAACTACCAGTAACATTTCTACATTAAAGACCATCTTAGACAAGGAACAGTTCCTACATAAGATTCATTTATCCCTGCTAATAAGGCTGCACATTAACTAAGGGAGTAGATTCTTGGCATTCCATTCTAACCCATTTTATAATTATTAGCAGTAATTGTCCCTCCTACCCACAATCAGGTACATACTCACATATTCACTCCTTTAATGCCTAGAGCCCATGTGCATTCAAAGATTTGCATTCTGTTATAACACTGCCATTTATTCTCCTTTTCAACAGGAGCCTGATTAATTACAATTGTTTGAACCATACAGGTAAAAACTTCTACATTGATAAAGTAGTTTAAAAATGTACACCTTCTTAGTGGATTCCACTGGGGATCAGTAAAAAGAACCACCTACGAATAAACGAGAATATCTTCAGGACACAGAGTGTAACTCTTCTGCACCGTTTGTGCAGTGCCTGGCGCTAAAGTCTTTATCCATTACTGAGTTACCATAACACAAATAAGCCACAAATGCAACTAGCTGGGAGAATGAGTTATTTTCTCTGTGATAAAACATTTATTTTCTATTGGAGATACAAAATTAGCCTAGATGGCTTGTCTATACCAATTCAAGGTAAGCAAATGCGTAAACACTTTAAAACAAAAGTTGCAGTAACTATTTTACATTTTTATTAGCCTTTTGTTACCTTAACTTCATAATATCGTGTGGTATATGTTAAATCAATAATTAATCCAAGCTCCACATTTAGGGCTTTCATTGCAGCAATTAAGTCTTTGGGTGTAAATTTCTGGGTTGGGGTAAGCCTCTGGTTAATTGCCTACAAAGAAAATGGAAAAGAAATATTTTCTTTTTATGTTCTAATAACAAGACATTTGTAATATTCAGCTGTTTTAATTAGTACTAGGAAACATCAATATTTGGAAGGGAGTGTTTAATTATCAGAACCACACCCAGGTATTATACTGGTAAGAGGAACCAAAAAGAAAGCAAAAATTTATGTATTCCTATACAGATGAAAATGCAAGACAATGTGAGCATTTCTGCTTGTACAATGTCAACAAACATTATTAAAATGAGCTCTAATTTGATAGACACAAAAATTCTGAAAAATGCAGCATGTATATATTGATTTTTATATCAGTAAACATACTAAAAAGCAAAACACTGTGATCTACTTCCCCCAAACAAATTTTGTCCAGCACAGTAACTCAAAACTAAAAGCATATTTCACATAAAACATTAGAAGTTGTGATGCAAGAGTTCATTTCTAAAGTTTTAACTTTCTTCCCACAAATGTTGTGCAGACATTTTTATCCCTGCTTCACCTCTTGACAGAGTGTACTTGCATGTCATTTAGTACTGGGAAATATTAAATAAGACTAAATATCGTGACTAAGAAAGCTGTGTGTTGGTGGATAATGAATAATTCATTTCATTTGACAAACAGTGAGAAAAATGTTTACTCACCCTATTGTAGCTGTGTTTTTTGAAATGTGTTCTTCACTTTAGGTATGAAAATGCCTCATATACTCAAGACTGGATTTTCTCTGAACAGTGCACTTGTCCATTGTGAGAGCCTTTTGACACAGGCTCAGCCAGAACCAATAAAGGCAGTGGCAAAAGATGCAGCAGCCTCAACCACCTGTCAGTTCCTTCGTCAACAAGAAATTCAAGCAGACTGGACTCAGAACTATTGGAAAGGAAGGTAGCCACAGACCACATACTTCTTAGAACCACAGATGCTATAGGGTAACTAACCATTCCTTGTTTTGACCATACAGATTATAATGTAAAATGCTAGCAAGCACTTGTCTCAAGTCTGGAAACAGAGACAGGAAACTGAAGTAAAGAATAAACAGCATGGCAGTCATATCAAAGCTGTGATTAGGAAGCTTGAGCTGAAAGGAGGAGGATAGAAAGCATGTAATAAAGTATTCAGTCCTATGTATTTCAGACACCAGTGCACTGCTGAAAAAAGTGGAGGTTGTAGAAGTTTAAACAAAATGAACATGAGTCAGTTATGTCACTGCTACTCAGCAGTGACTCTTAGTAGAATCTGAAACTGAACTTAACTTTGAGGTGACAAAGGTGAATCTGCAAAAGGTCTATGGTATAACATTAAAAAATTTTTACTATGTGACATGACACAAACTGAGGAGAAACGTGATTTTCAAAAATAAGGTTATCTCCAAACATACTGTTTGATTGAGTAGACAGTTAAATGTGTTATGAAACACTATGTTTTGAGAGGCTCGTTGGAATTTTCTGAAAAACTCCTTCTGAGTATTCAGTAATTTAGGTGTTTAATAGGGCTTTGAGAATGTGAGAAATCTGAACCAATTCTAAAAATCCCCCTAATGGCATGGGAAAGAACTTGCCCAATTCTTACTATACTACAATGTTACTGTTAGCATTATAATAGTGATCTGAAAGGACAGAAAATCCTTCCAATAAACACATTAAGACAATAACCCTTGTATCTTCTGATATAATATCTGAGACTATCTTCAAAATACTGAAAATATGTTTTCTCCCTTTGGGTGAAATCACCAATCATCAATTTCCTAATACATAGCAAAGAAGCAAGCTGCTTCTTTTAATTTAAGAGGTCTGTTCCACCAATTTAATAAATAATAGGACTTCTGACAAACTATAACCAATCAGGTCTTCAGCATTTTCAGACAGATTTACTGATCACCTCTGCAAAGGCATCACAGTCTAGCCAGTTACACATTTTATGTGTATTCTGCCACAAACTCCATGACCTTCAAGCACACAGTCTCTGGCAGACTTGTCATTTCTGTCTTGCATAGTTGAGACTGAACAAACTGAAAGGACAGAAATGTTAAAGATTTTGCATACTTGGGTACCAGACTTCATGTCAGGCCAAGACAGCTTCCCAGAATAGAGATCTATGCCTCAGTGAGATCAGTAGCACAGGAAGCAAGTAACATGCTGATGTGGAGTGGTCCTTCTGACAAGAGCAAAGAAGCCAATTATAAATCTACTGGATTTTATATTCACAGCTTAATTTGTCGACTGGCAGTCTTGGTGGAAAGGCACACGACTGCTGTACAATCCAGCCACATCTTGGAGAACATGACCAATGTTAAGTATGAGATCCTTGGTGTCCAAGGAACCAAACCATCACCCTAAAGCTGTAAAAGAAGCTGCAGGAAGCAAATCCCGCATTTCACTTCAGTTATTGCTAACAGAACTCAACTGAATGGTGATTGAAAACACAATGGGTACTAAAATACCCAAAGGACCAAAATTTTTGTGTATGAATACTAGAGAGCAATCTGTAGACAAAAGCTTAGACAGAACATTTCCCTTTAACTGCTACGGGTATGTCAGGCCACTGTACTTTACAAGTGCTCAGAAACTTTTATTTCCTCTATATCGAAAGCAATTGTAAAAGTTAATTTATGCAGCACTTGTCCTATTTGCCTGTCTGTATAAATTAACACTAATTTGCCCCATGCCTCCAAGAAGGCACAGGCACTAAAGAACTGAACAGTCTCAACAAGACAACCTCCACATACTTAAGAAGCAAAGATTTTAAGGATTTAACTCAACGTATTTAATAGCTTAAGATGGCACTTCACGTTAGTAAGACTCTAAAGGAAATACTAATAGAAGTACTTTTTCATTAATGAGCACTTTTAATTAATAGAAGAAATCTATGAAGACTTCTTTTTTAGCCATAATACAGTCCACCAGGTCACCGAAGCTTTTTGCTTATGAAATTGCCAATCTGGATCTATAATTTTAAAAGTTCTGCAGTGGCTGGTACCCTTCAATGAACGCCTAATTTCCATAAAATTATACTTTGGCTTACATTGCCTAGATTGTTATTCATATCATAAGCCCTTCCATACGATTTTCTTGAAACAGCCATGAAAAGATGTTAAATAAGCTTATGAATTTAGGCCCCTTAATAGTGATCAAATGAATTATGCTGATTGATTTAGAAGCTTGATTATTTTTAAAAGATAAATAGAGTAACATCAAATATAAAGAAAAATAAAAAAATATATATAATATTATTTTTAAAAGCCAGATGACTGAAAGGCCTAAATCTGAATAAATTTTTTTTTCAAAAACTTTCTTGAAATTTGCATGTATAGTCATGCTATTCTTCATTACTTTTGCAGTTTATCTAATACAGCCAATTTGCAGTTACTTTTATACATACCCCTTTTAAAGGTACTTTGAATGCAATAAATCTTGTTCCTGGTATAGGCTGTCCAACTGGTGTCAAACTCCGCCATCTGTAAGGAAAGAAATACTAATTTTTAAATATTTTCAAGTTACATGATTCAACAGAAGACGCGGCACAAAGCACATAAAAACTGCTGTTATCATACAGTATACCAATCTGCAATTATTCCATGAAGCAGTTTCAAAGTATCACCAGGACATTTGAAAAGAGTCTTTTTCCTTCCTCCTTCTTAAAACTCCAAGAAATTCCTCTCCTCAAAATGGCAGGATAACATTTACAAACAAGTAGCACCAATATAAAGCAAAGCAGATGTGTAAGGTCCAACAGGTAAAAATGTATTGTTGTAGTTGGTAGACATTTTTCAACCTGACTGAATCAAACGCCTTAAAAAGTTGCCATAGGCACACATCAATCATTTAATTAACAATGAAATGCAAAGTTTACTTTCATTAACAATACAAATCATCTGTATTTTCCAAAAATGTTTCCTTTGTAATATGATTCTTTTTCAAAGAAACACTCTTGATTGAACTTTCTCTCAACATACGGAAAAATACAGAGGATAGTCCATCACACCAAAACCTAGCACAAATCATCACCAATATGAAGATCTGTTACAACACTCAAAACACTTGTGATTCCAAAACCACATAGAACTGCTATGCACAAGTTCTACACTGTACTGAAAAAGCTCTTAATATACAATATTTCAGAGATTTCAATTTTTTAAAAAGCATGAAAAGCATTATCTGAAGAGGAAAACAAGTCAATCAGCAGATCAATTTTACCTTCAAAGAGGTAACTTACTAAATTTAGAACTATTCTTTCTCCTTCTTCTGCAAGTGCAAATTATCTCTATGACCTAACAAGGTGCAGCTGGATGACTTAAAATCTACACAGGCTTTTTGCATTTTTGGGTAAATACCTCAACTATTAAAATACAAAACATTTTCACTAGGTTCTTTAACACTGGTATCCATTCCCTTCCAATTTTCTGAATTAATGCTTAAATTAATCTCTCCCTTTGAAGGGAGCATCCAATAGCTTCTAGATTCCTTCCTGATGTTCATAAAACTATACCATTTATGAAATAAACTAAATTAATTTTAAAATATTCTAACCACTGAGTACTTTGCTTTGTTCATAATTCCTGTATCAGACCATAACAAAAACTAGAAGTTGGCGGGAATGAAATATCTATAATTATGTTTGTCATAGTATATAAATAACAACATCATCATTCACAGATGCTTGGAACTAACAAAGGAAACTCAAAGCATGGTGACCGAAGTGTTATTTGGTATTAACCAATCGTGTAATAATCTACTACAGCCACGTCTTTAGCACTAACTTATCTCTGTAATCTTCATCATGAGGCAAAGAACAGATCAAGGCTCACAGTGCAGATATACAGGTGCTTAGTTTAATGGACAACAACTGAAGCAACAAAGGAGTACTAACAACTCATCATTAGGAAGGCTGTGGCAAACAGCTGGTCTGTAGAAGACAGTTTCAAGGTGAGAAAGTGTAAGGGCAAGCCAGAGATGAGATAGATCACTGAGAGCTGTTTGCAATAAAACTTTTTACTAAATTCTAAATTTTTGCAGGAACTTTGTACCTCCTAATTGCAACGAGAGAACAGAAACAGTCCTCTCAAAGTAAATAAAATGTATCATATAAGTGTTATAACTTGATAAGTCTTCCTAAGTGAATTCTCAAGTTTGTAAACTTTGGAGTCTGGTAGCTTTATGCTTGCTGTAAAATATGAAAACAAGAATCTGAGACTATGTTCCACTTAGTCCTATGTAAGAGATGTAAATTGTACCTCAATCAATTAAGACCAGAAATTCAGTGCTGTTTTAACCTGCTTTCTCTTGGAAACCTATGACTGGAAATAAACCATAATTATCATAGATAGGAGTGTTTAGAAGTGAAAAAGAGATGATAAATAAAGGGCTTTAGAATCTTATTTTAATTAGCAATGTAAAAAAGGCTTTGTAAAAATTCTGAACTTTTTTCATATTAGGGGATTGACAGAACAATACCCCAGGATTACCCAGTTTGTTGTCAGACCTTAATAAACTCGGGTTTTATTCTCTTGTATTTAAAGCCATTTAAATCCTCCCAGAAAAAAAATCTGCGCAATCAGCAAGAAACTCAAAAGCTGCTGACAGCTCTATGGTAGAAAATGAGCAGAAGGCACTTTTCATCAAAAATATAAAGAGTATGTGATCCATGTTATCTTTAAAATGGTATTTAAAAAGGAAATTTCAGCATACTACTGCAGAACTAAAAATAAAACCATCATATTGAAATTAACCAAAGATTAGCTAAGGAAATAAATTCAGATTTGTTCTGTTGTCAACAAAAGAACATAGCTAGGAATTAAAAGTGGCCTGGACTGAAGAAAGTCAAACTCTTACAGAATTAGTATAGATAAAGGCAGAAATGATCAAACACGAGCTGCAGGTGGTCACATAAACAGGAACTGCAGGAACAAAGACTTAACTAAGCATTTTAACAAGTAGGAATGAGACTTTTGACACGTGATTTGTATCCTGCTTGAACATAAGAGGAAGGAAGAAAGGCAGGAGCCAGAGGTGTTATCACGAGACTTGGCACCATCATCATCCCTCTACCAGTAACTAAGAGCTAACAGAGGCTTGAATGAAAAACAAGCTGGACATGAAGTAGCTGATTATGGATTACATTCAGCTGCATATTTTATCTGCTTTGGTTAAAACTTTTAATAGAGCCAGATGTGGAACACACTTTTTTTCATAATTTAGTTTAACATTACTGTTAAGGTCATATGGAAGCTTTAATTTCCAGTAAAATTTTCTGGTTTAGAACCGATTCATAGTAAGACTTACTTCAACAACTACTGAAATACTGTCACCTCTAGCAAGACCATTTAGAAAATACTACTTGGAACCTCTTCTCCTTTTTTTTGGCTACTGATAATGCATGATAAACACGCAGCCTGATTTTCCAAGGGACTTCCATACCGCTATAGACACCGGATTCAAAACTGGTAAGAAATACTTCTAAAAATAAAATATCCTTCTCTCCCACTCACCGTTGAACATGCACAATGCATTATACCACAGTATTTAACGTGAAAATGCTGATGCTTGAAGTCTGGACAGGAAAAATTCAGTTTAAGAAGCATGTTTATAGTGCATAGGCAAAAATAATTCAGCTTTGCCCTTCTAACAAAAAGATCCCACTCAGTATTTTTTTTATACTATTCAAGGGAAACATGCCAGAAGGTGACATTTCTGCAGATGCTCTTCAGAACCGAATTGGAGTTTATGAAATTATACCCACAGCAGGATTTTGGATGCTGAAGCACAAATGTGTATTGATCTGTAAAAACATCATAGTATTTTATGACTTGTTATGCAGCGTAGACTGTCTGGTTCTCCACTAAAACATCATGGTGTACAACTACTGAAGGAGAAAGCCACTTCAGACACTGTGACTCCATGTGGAAACTGCAGTGCAAGGGGTCACTTGAATCCCCTTTTTACACTGATGTCTCATTTTGCTACAAAATTACTTCACCAGCACAACTTTGTAGGTTTGAGACTGCAATGGACACTGTACACCATCGCTTTGCTACAAGACATTACTGGGAAAAAAGAGAAATACTTATCTTTATCACAGAATGGCTTGAGTTGGAACAAGCCTCTAACATCACCTAGTTCCAACTCTCCTGCCACAGGCAGAGACACCTTCCACTAGACCAGGTTGCTCAAAGACCCATCCAACTGACCCTGAAAACACTTGCAGGGAAGGGCACCCAGAACCTCTCTGGGCAACCCATTCCTGTGCATCACCATGCTTACAGTGAAAAATTTCTTCAACTAATGTAAACCTCTTCCAGTTTAAAGTCATTACCCCTTGTCTTAAAAAAAGTTCACCATTTCCCGTTTAGTTGCCCTATTCCTATCTACTACCTTAACTGAAACCTCCTATTTATTGTATTGCTTGAATTAGCATAATGAAATTTGGATTAAAAGTGTTAAGAATTGAGGCACTAACAGGAAGACAATCTTAAAAGATGCCTGTATGTAGTGTCACTTTCCTTACCTCTTGCAGTACCATTAAACCAAAACAGTTACTGATAAGAGTATTGCTATTACAACATGGTGATTGAGGTTGTACTTCCACAGGCTGCACCGTCTCGGCTTGTCCTTATGCTCCAGTGTACCACAATCTCATTTCTGCCAACACCTGTTTCTGGGGCCAGTAAATTGCACGCGCAGGATCGCCTAGGTTCAAATTAGTTTTCCTTAAGTCACTTTCAGGGTTCACTTCTACGTTTTCCTGGCTTACTGAATTGACAGCGAAGAACAACATGCTGTGCTAGGACAAGGGTGACATCCACATCCTGCTCCACGAGACTGAGGGGCTGACAAGGCCTTCGACTTATTTATCGCCAAACCCCCACTACTGTGGATGTCTAGCTAGCAGTATAAAAACTATCTGGAGAAGTTGAAAGCACTTCAGTATCAGGCGCTACGTCAGAAGATAATACAAACTTTATAACCAAATACTTGACAGTAGTTGTTTCTCTCCTTGAAAGGTATTAGTTTCCAACTGTAGAAGTCAAAAGTACAGTCCACTGATTCTTCCATACGTAAGAAATCCATGTAGCCTGAAAGCTTCTCTACTTCAAATGCAAGGGAGGGTAAAGAATGGAGAAATAAGCACCTGATTCTCCAAGTTTTAATAGCAATTTCCAAGGATGAAGAAAACAAGGACAGCTAATTCTTCTCGGATTTCTGAATCGCTGCTTAAAAAACTAACCCGCTTTAGCTCGCTTCTATTAATTATCAACATTTAACTGCAATTTCATCAAAATTTTCAGAGAAAGACATGCTTAAACAGCTTTTCTTAAATTTTTATTCTAATTTTAATCCCTGAGTTTGTCAGCTATGAAAAAAATTTCAGCTTCTGTATTTTTAAAATTCTGTTCATCTTTCATTTCTATTTATTACTTTCAGACCAACAAATATTACAGGAACCATGTTTTTTGTATCTTACTGCTCCTCCTAAGAATGCCCTTAATAAACCTACTTAACATTCCCCCTGAAACCAGCATAATGTAATTTTTTCCTCAAAAAATATATAAACTGCAAGTTATTGCCCCATTACAGTGTGCCTTTATATCTCAGCATACCCTCCTATCCAAAGAGGGTTTTTTGGTGCTTTATTAGAGCTGAAGAATACAACTGCATCTGTTTTAAATGACGTCATTCTGTGGTCCACATATGCACTACCAATCAAGTCATCAGAAAGCCTGTATAGGGCATTTGGGTTAATCAGAGATGATTTTTGCTGATACAACATTTCTGTCGTCCTCTTGTTAGAAACAAAATCACGGGGTGTTTCTGGATCTGAATTCATAACAGTATTCCTTGATCTTATGCATGCAACCACCTGCTCTCATCAACTCTTCCTCCATTCTTAGTAGCAAACACACAAGTAGTCAGAAGCATGGACTACTGTCCCATTTCCCCAGTAAATGTACACTTGTGGGTAAAAAGATTAGGAAGAAGGAATTGTGTGTGGCCGATGAAGGAAAAGTGTTCACGGACAGGCTGGAGCATTATACTCACCTGGGGGATGACTGGCTGGGCTGTTCCTGTCTTGAAGATACTTACCTTACCTGCCTGTAGCTGGTGAAGATGCTTGAGGCAAGAAAGCGCCTAGGGCAGTCAGTGCCCCTTCTCTGTGGGATGCCCGCTCTTGCCTCTTGCTTAGTGTGAGGGATACTTACCCATCAGGGATAGTATTCTTCTTTACCATGCTGAAAGCAGGTGTAGGCAGAGCAGAAGGCAGCGGTGAAAGTGGGCACTGTAGCAAAGGAGAGAGAACCGCGCGGTTAACACGGTGCTAATCTCTTTCTCCATCAGTGGGCCTTTTCACACTGCTGAGTCTCAAGTAAAACAAACCAAGCAGCCAGCTGGGGCTTGAAGCCGTCCTGAACAAGTTCTGCACTTTACAAGCTAGTCTATTTCT
>VZTG01002246.1:28050-55554 GCA_013397845.1 Melanocharis versteri
GGCTCCGCGCGTGCGCGGGGCGGGGCGGGGCGGAGTGCGCTGAGGGGCCGGGTCCCTGGGAGTGCTGATACCACCCTGGTCTCCAGCTGGATCTTTCGGAATAAACCAGCTTCTGTAGTCAAGGATGTGCAAGTGATGTAGATTTAAAAACCAGCTAATTATCTCTCTTGCTTAAGCCAGTTTATTTTTGCTTTAAAAGTTCTTGAAATTTATTCTTCAGTGTACTCCTGCACACTGCTCTGAGTCGGTGTCAGTGGGGGGCAGCCAGGATGGTTGTCATGGTCTGAAAAGCATGGTCTGAAAAGTTAAACCATGATTTACAGTAAAACAGCTGTTGTAATGTTGGTCGTCATAATTTGTTTGTTAGTACGTTTTTATATCTACTTGATAGGTGTCATTTAACACGGCTCATGGAGCAAGTACATTAAATATTCTAAGCATGTATTTTCTGTGTTTTTCTTTACTCTGTTGTATCTTTTCTCCTCAAAGACTTTCTTCAGTCTTGGCCTTCAGTAAGTGCTTTGGGGCAGCAGTTTTGAGGTGCTTCATTTACAGAACTTACAAATGCGCTTTCCATATACTGTTTGGGATGCATTCCATATTGGATGAATCCTCTTGGTGCTCAGTACCAAGATCATATCTCTTCATTTTTGCATACTTCTTTTAGTATTACTTCACTTTTTAAATTTCCGTATAATTACCAAACATCAGCGCTTATATTTTTAATTGAATCATTAATTGAAGTTCATTTTAACCTGAGTCTTTGGGATGTTAGTAGAAATTGAAAAGGACAAAAGACAAAATTTTGTTAATAACAATGCTGGTATAGATCAGTAATAGCTCTTGTTTTTGAATGTGTGGATTTGCATCACCGTAGCTGAGAGCAGAGTCCTTTTTGAAAAGGGAAAACTTGCATCAAGTGATTTGGCTTGTTTACAAATAAAATATTTGTGCTTTTTTGAGGGATGCTTGTAGGCAGGTTGATTGTACTGATAGACTGAAGGAAGACGAAGTAATCGTGGCTGAGCCGCGCTGTAAACCAAAGATCTTGGAAAGGTGACCTTGACTCTCAGAAAAAAGTTAAAACAGCTCTCTGAACAACCTCTGTGTTCTCTTTTTAACGGTACAGTGTGACACTACCCAATACTTCCGATCCATTAAGTGTTAAACATTGGTTTGAATGTGGTGGGTTCTTTACCGCATTTCACCGAAGATTTCACTTTATTCTGATTTTTTAAAAGGATACATTAATAACCATAAGCAACGTAGATTAAAATAAAGGCATTATTTTCACTTCCATTGCGCGGGTCTGCCCGGCACCGCCAGAGGGCGGCGGTGGCGCGGGCTCCGCGCTGGGCCCGGCCCGGCCCCGGGACCCCCCGGATTAACAGCGCTCGCTCGGCCTCCGGTCAGAAACGCCGGGCCCTTCCGCTCGGTACAATTTGCACCCGCCTCTATAAACGTGACAGCAGCTGGTCAGGCAGTTAGCGTGTTGGAAAAAATTATGTGGGGTTTATGCTCCGCTGAAAGCTTGTCCTGATTTGTTTTTCATAGCTTGCTGGAGACACCGAGGATGTTGGTAAGACGACAAACAGAATGACTTGTAAATCAGAACCTGCAGGAAGGTAGTACAATAAAAATACTTATTTACATATTTCCTGCTATTGTGCAGCAAAACTTAACAAGTCAGTTAGGAATGTATTAATTTTATTTTTGCGTGCTTATATTGAATAGTCCCATTGAACTTGGTGGCATTTCCCATGGTTTAAGGTAGAGGTTTCTGAATTTAGTTTTCTCGTTCTTTCAGCAGCAGCAGTACTAACTCCAGATGGTGTGTATGGTCTTACTGCTGGGGAGGGATGCTCCCAAACCTCTGTCAATACTTTCACTCCCCTAAATGAGGAACCTATGCTGCTGTCTTGGCCATCTCCATCACCTCAGCCTCAACTTTGCACCTACCTGAACAATGTTGGTACAGCAGTATGCAAAATACAGACTACCTAATGTTAGAAGAGTACTTAAAGAAGTATCTTTTGCTTGTTCTGCAGATGCATTTTATTGTCTTTATTGGAGATTGAATAGTGCCTAGACAGACCTGTAATCTGACCCTTTTTTTTTTTTNCTGTGGTCCACATATGCACTCCCAATCAAGTCATCAGAAAGCCTGTATAGGGCATTTGGGTTAATCAGAGATGATTTTTGCTGATACAACATTTCTGTCGTCCTCTTGTTAGAAACAAAATCACGGGGTGTTTCTGGATCTGAATTCATAACAGTATTCCTTGATCTTATGCATGCAACCACCTGCTCTCATCAACTCTTCCTCCATTCTTAGTAGCAAACACACAAGTAGTCAGAAGCATGGACTACTGTCCCATTTCCCCAGTAAATGTACACTTGTGGGTAAAAAGATTAGGAAGAAGGAACTGTGTGTGGCCGATGAAGGAAAAGTGTTCACGGACAGGCTGGAGCATTATACTCACCTGGGGGATGACTGGCTGGGCTGTTCCTGTCTTGAAGATACTTACCTTACCTGCCTGTAGCTGGTGAAGATGCTTGAGGCAAGAAAGCGCCTAGGGCAGTCAGTGCCCCTTCTCTGTGGGATGCCCGCTCTTGCCTCTTGCTTAGTGTGAGGGATACTTACCCATCAGGGATAGTATTCTTCTTTACCATGCTGAAAGCAGGTGTAGGCAGAGCAGAAGGCAGCGGTGAAAGTGGGCACTGTAGCAAAGGAGAGAGAACCGCGCGGTTAACACGGTGCTAATCTCTTTCTCCATCAGTGGGCCTTTTCACACTGCTGAGTCTCAAGTAAAACAAACCAAGCAGCCAGCTGGGGCTTGAAGCCGTCCTGAACAAGTTCTGCACTTTACAAGCTAGTCTATTTCTCCACTGCTACAGCACGACAAGAGGGAAAAGACAACTCACCTCTCCTCTCCAGGTGATCACAAGAAAGAGAGAGGAGAGGCGGCAGGTTTCTCTCTAACTCTGCCAGCAGCGCTGCAGGCACGAAGATCTTCCTGGCAGTCCCTTGTGTCCCACTCCTGCGGCTCGGAGCCGTCTATTCCGCCCTTGCGCTCCCGGTTAAGAACCCGCCTCAACGAGAAGAACCTCCAGGCAGCTGCAAGACGCGAGGCCGGCACCTCAGCAATGGAAGGACCATCACCTGCTCCCCCCTAACCTAGATGGGTCCGATCCCGCTGGACCCCGGGCGCCCGCCGACCTCGGGGGGGCCCGGGCTGGGGGGCGAGGGGAGGGACCCCCATGCCCCCGCTCCACGGATGACGCTAATGAGGCTGCCCCTCACAGCCGCATGTCCCCGGGGCAGGACCGGCTGCGGGGCCGGCCCAGGGCTCGACAGCGGCTGAGCTCGGGGCAGGGACAAACAGAGACCGGGGCGGGGGAGGTCGCGGCCCGGCTGCGGGGGGCGGGCAGGCGGCTGTCGAGGGAGGCGGGCGGGCTGTGAGGGGAAGGGCGCGGGCTGCAGACGGTGACAGGGAAGAGCCCGTGCGGCGGCGNTTATATCTACTTGATAGGTGTCATTTAACACGGCTCATGGAGCAAGTACATTAAATATTCTAAGCATGTATTTTCTGTGTTTTTCTTTACTCTGTTGTATCTTTTCTCCTCAAAGACTTTCTTCAGTCTTGGCCTTCAGTAAGTGCTTTGGGGCAGCAGTTTTGAGGTGCTTCATTTACAGAACTTACAAATGCGCTTTCCATATACTGTTTGGGATGCATTCCATATTGGATGAATCCTCTTGGTGCTCAGTACCAAGATCATATCTCTTCATTTTTGCATACTTCTTTTAGTATTACTTCACTTTTTAAATTTCCGTATAATTACCAAACATCAGCGCTTATATTTTTAATTGAATCATTAATTGAAGTTCATTTTAACCTGAGTCTTTGGGATGTTAGTAGAAATTGAAAAGGACAAAAGACAAAATTTTGTTAATAACAATGCTGGTATAGATCAGTAATAGCTCTTGTTTTTGAATGTGTGGATTTGCATCACCGTAGCTGAGAGCAGAGTCCTTTTTGAAAAGGGAAAACTTGCATCAAGTGATTTGGCTTGTTTACAAATAAAATATTTGTGCTTTTTTGAGGGATGCTTGTAGGCAGGTTGATTGTACTGATAGACTGAAGGAAGACGAAGTAATCGTGGCTGAGCCGCGCTGTAAACCAAAGATCTTGGAAAGGTGACCTTGACTCTCAGAAAAAAGTTAAAACAGCTCTCTGAACAACCTCTGTGTTCTCTTTTTAACGGTACAGTGTGACACTACCCAATACTTCCGATCCATTAAGTGTTAAACATTGGTTTGAATGTGGTGGGTTCTTTACCGCATTTCACCGAAGATTTCACTTTATTCTGATTTTTTAAAAGGATACATTAATAACCATAAGCAACGTAGATTAAAATAAAGGCATTATTTTCACTTCCATTGCGCGGGTCTGCCCGGCACCGCCAGAGGGCGGCGGTGGCGCGGGCTCCGCGCTGGGCCCGGCCCGGCCCCGGGACCCCCCGGATTAACAGCGCTCGCTCGGCCTCCGGTCAGAAACGCCGGGCCCTTCCGCTCGGTACAATTTGCACCCGCCTCTATAAACGTGACAGCAGCTGGTCAGGCAGTTAGCGTGTTGGAAAAAATTATGTGGGGTTTATGCTCCGCTGAAAGCTTGTCCTGATTTGTTTTTCATAGCTTGCTGGAGACACCGAGGATGTTGGTAAGACGACAAACAGAATGACTTGTAAATCAGAACCTGCAGGAAGGTAGTACAGTAAAAATACTTATTTACATATTTCCTGCTATTGTGCAGCAAAACTTAACAAGTCAGTTAGGAATGTATTAATTTTATTTTTGCGTGCTTATATTGAATAGTCCCATTGAACTTGGTGGCATTTCCCATGGTTTAAGGTAGAGGTTTCTGAATTTAGTTTTCTCGTTCTTTCAGCAGCAGCAGTACTAACTCCAGATGGTGTGTATGGTCTTACTGCTGGGGAGGGATGCTCCCAAACCTCTGTCAATACTTTCACTCCCCTAAATGAGGAACCTATGCTGCTGTCTTGGCCATCTCCATCACCTCAGCCTCAACTTTGCACCTACCTGAACAATGTTGGTACAGCAGTATGCAAAATACAGACTACCTAATGTTGGAAGAGTACTTAAAGAAGTATCTTTTGCTTGTTCTGCAGATGCATTTTATTGTCTTTATTGGAGATTGAATAGTGCCTAGACAGACCTGTAATCTGACCCTTTTTTTTTTTCTTTCACCTTCTCTGCTGTTCATGCTGTGTCATAAGGCAAATGGCACTGCTATTAACTGGAAAATCTGGTCTGGCATACATGTTGTGCATTTAGAGTGACAATTCTGTACCTTACTCTATACTTAATGGTACCACTCTGAATGTAGCATCTGGTAGAACAAGTTTTCATTAGGACATATAAGTATTTCTTTTACTGAGATCAGTAAGGAAACTTGTATATGTATTTAGGTGTATTATTAAACATATTATGAGAAGAAAAAAGTATACAAATAGTTGCTCACTTGTATTGTGTTAGTGGTTGAAGGAAGTTTGTGGAACTCACTAGGACAACCTGATTTCCTGGTCCTGCTGGAGCTGCCTGTGACCCATTGAAGTTTCTCTAAGTGTATGTTCCCAAACAACCTCTCTTTACAATCCCTCTGCTCTTGGAGCAAGTCAAGGATGAGAGTGCTTGCTACAGCAACTGTGCTTTTTTTACCCAGGCCAGGTTAGGCACATCTACCTGCCAGGTATCCTACCTGAAACCTGGAACCAGTACTAAATTCAGTCTTCTGCAATTTCTAGTTGACTTTCTTCCCCTCTGCTCAGACATTCTTCATTCATCTTGTGGTGATTTGTTTCTGTTTCCTTACTAAATCTCTTCCTCTTATGTCTTCTCTAACTCCTGTGGATTGTAAACCACATGCTGGAACACGAATTAAGTGGAAATGCTACAAGCATTTAATAAAAATATTTTTAAAACATAACCATGTCTTCAGCACATCAGTATCTTCCTTAGTTAGTTCTTAAAGTGCTATCTGATGAATATCAGGTATTCATCAGATATTTAGCATTTGGGTACCAAATTGATCTTAATCCTAAAATACAGTTATCTAATTTAGTCTCACTGAATATCTCTGCTTTGCATGGTCTCAGTGAAATCAAGTTCAGAGAAATACTATTGCTTGTAGGGAGATTGATATCAACCCTCAAGAATTGAAAACGTAAGAGATCGTCTCAATAACTGAATGACAGAATATGATTAGTTCAGCTGATATAAATCTTACTTTAAAAATCACTTAAATTACAAACCTAGTTGACAAATTTAGTTAAATATCTTTTAAGACTATTAATGTGTTAGTATCAGATAATAGTTCAGAAAGAATTATCATGTATAGCATCAGTAATCATACGTTAAGTGTATGAAAATTCGGATAAAAATTAGACCTTAAAATAACTGTCACCAGATGGATAAATTGTTATCACACAGAAGCACTTTTTGTGAAATCAGTAGTAATTCTGAACCATATAATCATAGAGTCATAGAATGGTTTGGGTTGGAAGAGACCTTAAAGATCATATCGTTCCAAAGCCCCTGCCATGGACAGGGACACCTTCCACTAGAGCGGGTTATTCAGAGCCACATCCAGCCTAGCCTTGAACACTTCCAGGAACGAGGAATCCACAGTTCATTATTTTTGATAATCCGAAATTTGAGTATTTTTCTTCCCACTTATCTGAAAATGATCTAAAATAATTGCTGAGAAAAATCCACTGCTGGATGGAGGCACGTATACATAACGGTGCAGATCTCTTCATGACTCAGTTATGAAAATTTGCATTTGTAGCCATTAAAAAGTCCTTGCTACTTAAAAAATGGGGGGTATGTCTACAAAAATATAACTGTTCTTGATAGTCACTTTGAAAATAATTTAGATGTCACATGACTAATGCCTGAATAAAAGTGGCTAATGCTCTTATAGGTACATCTTTCTGCTCCTTTGTACTGAAATGGCTTAGTGGCACTTCATTAACTGATGGAGTGTTTCTGGGACAGACACAGGGAGGGCTGTGAGGTCCTCAGGTGGTTTTATAATTACACCGGTCAAGGTGGGCCAGTTTACTTTTTTTTTTTACAGTTTGTAAAATGATTTGAAGTGAAAGTAGCATGCTTTGTAGTAGAAGTGCCCAAGTCCTTGACTGTACGCTTTCTGTAGTAAGTTCTGTTACACCTGCAGTAAAAGCAGATGAAGTCTGGGCTGGGTTCTGAACACCATGTCCTTGTCCTGAAAGGAGACACCAAGGAATATGATATTGCCTCACAAAAAAGAGTCCCCTTTGAACTTTGATCTCACAGGCTGTCAATACTGACCTCTAACTGTTTTGTTAAGTATTCGTTTGTGAATCATGTTTTCTGAAGGTTTTAGAGAATTCATTTTTTCTCCTCCATTAACTCTAAATTCAAGAAAGCATCCTCCTTCAGGGAAATACAAGCTCATCAGCAATTCAGATGTTAAAATGCAGGTGAGTTGCTATGGCTGTAAGGTAGCAAAATGTAAATTTTGTTTGAAAGCCACATAGTTTCTATGGTCCATTACAATAAAGTGGAAGTTTCACTTAATTTGGAGGGGCGGAGAGGGTAACTTTTCAGTATATTAAGAACATATACACACACAATCTTATTGAATGGCTTTTTCTATTCTGTCAACAAATTCTGATTTAGATATACCTTTCTTTCTAGATGAAAAAGAGAAACTACGTGCTTTGATGTCAGGCAAACTCAGGCATGCTTTATCACGGACACCTAATGAAGGAAATGCTTTCCTGTAGCACCTGTTTCACAGCTGATAAATTCTGCTTGATGCAGGTGGTAATGAATTGTGTATTTTTAACGTTTATCAGGGTTCTCATCTGCTGGAATTTCATGTTCAGATCTGTGGGAACTGTAAGTTGGTTTAGGGTTTCTTAGTGCTTCCTAGTTGATTTTTTTAATAGCTATAATGTTAAACCAGATAACCTGATTAATCTGTCAGAATTTGAAATGTGTTCTAAAAATTGTCTACATTTTAAGAAATCTCTGTTGCAGTAAACATTTGTTCATTTAAATGTTCTGCAAAAAATGCTAGATGGCTTTATTTTAATTGCTAAGAAATATCAATGCAGAAATAGCTACTGGAATTTGATGGATCAGTCATATATAAACTTATCAAATGGGCTAAAGCAGTTGAATTTGATCCCAAATATCCTAAGTATTCATGTATGAGGGTACTAATATATGATGGAATTGATTATGGTAATGTTTAGCAGATTTCGATAATACATCTTTACATGGTTTTTTAGAAGAAAATACATATTGTCTCTACTGTATTAGGAGACAGGGTAACTGTAGATACTCAATATTTTTCATGCAAGCTCTTTGGCTTTGAGATTACAAATAACAGGGACCGAGTTAAGGCTCGTTGTGTTTTTAAAATGTTTAACAGATAAAAGCAAAGCATGGAAACAAACTGAAGTAGCTATCATAGTTATTTAAAACCCCAGAGCAGAACTGTTGCCTGAGATTAGGTCTCGTACCAGAATAGCCAAACGGAGGAAGTTGTATCTTCTGCTGCAGTTGCAGAGAGGTCACTTCTGTGCCTGGGATAAAGGTCCTGTCCTCTCCAGGACACGCAGATGTCCTGTGAACGCTCAGTAACTCTGGGATGTTCTGAACGCAGTGGGTTTATTGCATGAGCTCAGATTAACCCTGGAGAGCACAGGCTGCAGTTCTGATGTGCCAGGGCTGTGCTGGATTTATGTGTGTCCTGTGCAGCTCACCTGCTTGTGCTCCACATGTCTGATGCATCTCATGACTAATGGGTTATTATCAGTAATATCTGATAATCCAGTGAAAAGAGAAAAACTAAATCAAATGATTTTGTAAGAAACATCTTTAATTTGCAATACTATGTCTTAGAAAAGGACATTTTAAAAAATTTTGTAATGCAGAAAAATATTTATATACAATTTAAAGTAAAAGTACACAGATTTTTCTACTTTTCAGAAATTCATTCCAGTTTAAAAAGTATGAATTTGTTTACAACTAAAAGACATTGAAATTAGACCTGATAAATAATTTTGGCTCAGATAAGCCATGAACTAGCATATGCTTATGCTACTGGTGCTAGTCAGAAAGATATATCAGAAGTCTTGAAGAAGTCTGTGTAAAGTCTGTAAAGGTTAATTAAGAAAAAAGTTATTTTGAAATTAAGGCAATTTGTAAAACCCTCCACCCTTGCCCTTACATTCTTTCACAGTATGCGGGATCCAGGGAACAGACCATTCCAAAATACTTTTGAACAGCTGCAAGAAGAATTTAATTTTGTTACTGAAGAAGATATTAAAAAGTGTAAATGCTTCCAGCTGTTGCAGTAGTAAAACTTCTGTTTATAGAGAGATACTACATACAGTATTTCAGGAATTTGGTATTTTAGAAAGAGTCTTTGTTTACACTTTTATTTGATAAGTTGTGTTACATTTAATCTCTGACTTTTAAAAATATTTTCTGAATCCATCTTTCCTGTTCTTTTATATGTTTACATAGCAGAGAATTTTGTTCATTATCAGCCTAAATGCCAAGTTAGATCTATGTATACTTTCAACACATTTAGATTAACTGTAATTAGAAGCATATTAGATATATTAGTTAACAGTACAAATTATGGGATAAAAATCCAATAAGAATTTTATTATAGCTTGCAAAATTTTACTTATGGGTATTAGATACATATCTGGATGCTATGATCATTTGAACAAAATTAACAATTTTTCTCTCAACTTAAATGTTCGCAAAGTGAAGGTCTGGGTAAAAACTTTTAAAATGTAGTTAAAACCCAACATTTTTATTAGATACTGCATCTAGCATGCTGATTTTTGTAGACTGCAATACTTCTGTCACATTCTCTATCGATGGGACTGTATATCCCATGAAACATTGTGAACCCTCACACTGAGCTGCCACAATTTATCATGAGATGGAGCTCTGAGGCAGAGCAGGAGTCAGCAAAGGCATTGGCACTACAGCAATATGGACATTATTCCTTTTAAATGTTTCTGGTTTGGGAAAAATTCTGGGTTCTCTGAAGTGTGAAGTCTTCAGCAACATTTAGAAATTTCCAAAGAAATCTGACATCCTGTGAAATACTTTTGCAGTTGAAATTCCGGAATTTTTTTTTCAAAAAGCCAACTGGTATGAACTTCTGTCTTTTCTTTCATTAAAAAGTCTTATAGCTCCTCTTTCAGTTAGTAGTTTCAAAAATTGGATATCATGAGGAAGTATCTATCACACCCCTAGAGGAGTAATCTAATACTTATGTATCACAATGCTTTCTTTCTGTCATGTACATCCAGTTTAAATTTATCAAGTGTCAACTTCCTGGACTCTTTTTTGGTGTGCCCATATCTGCTAGTTCAGGATCCCATACTAGATATGTTCTTCTTGTGCAGAGGCTGATAGGCTGTTGGTGGCACTCTGTGTTTATGGAGTTAAATTGACTTTCTTCACTTCGTCTCTAGAATGCAAGTTTTCTTGTAAATTTTTCTTGCAACTCTTTCTGAAGCTTTCCCATTCATTGAACTAATAAATTAGGGATTATTTTTTTGGTAATAAATATTTTCATAGTGCTCTGTCTTTATGGCAAGATTAGCTATGAAATTAATGGGTTTTAAACTCTTTCATGCAGAGGATGGGTATATTCTGGGAGTTATTAGTTTTTGAGGTCCATTTTTATGGAGAGTTTTCATAGTTTCCTGCCAATGTTTATGCTTTTCTTGATAGTTGCAGATGAGGCCAGAAAAAACGGTGTGGGTTCCCAAATCATACAGAGAACTTGAATGGAAATATAAACTGTGATGATTGGTATAAACAACGGACACATAGACTGATAGTATGAGGTATCTACTATCTCAGTTCTCAAACCCTTTGTAGCATGGTGACCTTTAAAAAAATCCCTTCCTGACTAATTGTGCAGTTGTTATCTTTATAGACATTATAAAATTATTTTATACCTTTCTTGTAAACATATGAGTGCTGCCCTGCCGGTTGCAGCTGTGCACAGGGCTATTCATCACATGCTTATTTGAAGAGCTGTAGATTAAAAATTCTAGTAATTCTAAAGAAATTTATAGTTGCATGAGCAGGTGTCAGAAGCAGCTGAGTCACCTATTCATCTATAGAATATCTTATGAGTAAACTGCCAGGTAAAAAGAGAGTTGGAAGGTATCAGTAGGTGGCAGAAAAACACTACTATTGTATTTTTACCTGTATAACCAGAACCTGACATCTCTGCCTTTATAATATTTTAAAGTTTTGATCTTTCTCTGTGCTGAGCTCCAGACCCCTTTACAAGAGTTCTGTTTCCATGTTTTCAGTTATGACAAACTTTTCCTATATTGCTGTATTACTGTTCTCCAGATAGTTCAAATCTGTCATCAGAGGGAACTTTCCAGATGCTTTGATGTGAACCAGACAGCTTCTCTTTCCATCAGAAGGGAAGTTTGAGGGGTGGTGAAATGAGAAAGTGTTCACAACACTGAGAACCCTTCAGGATACTGCAACTATAATTTGGAATATATATATTTTGCTCTTCTGTGGGTTTTTTTTGCTAGAGGTCATTTTCTATCAGTTTCAAAAGGTGAACTCTGAGCTTAGGACTCTTGAGTCTTTGTTCTGCACAGCATCATTTTGGATCCAGCAGTACTTATTCCAAAGTACAATGATATATGAAAATTATGTCTGACTTCTGTGGGCTTTGGAAATTATATGACTGCATCAACTCTATGCTCCATCTTGAGCTAAGAAAACTGGCTAGATCCAAGCTAGCATATGAGGAACCGCTTCTGGTATCTATACCAGCAGCACTGTTGTTTCTTGTTCAATCTGCCAACAAATAGTTTTAGCTTTATGTTCACACTTATATCATCTTTGCTTTTGATAGGATGTGTTTTAAGTTTCACATTGGCCACTCAAATGAGAAAGAACTGGCTTGGATCAGTTATCATTCTGTTCTCAGCTCCTCTGGAGCAACTGAAAGTCATGCAAAATTAAATTTAAAATATTTCTGTGGTATTTGCAAAACTCTGGAGGAGATTTTGTTATTATAAAAGCGAGGTGATAAGGTTTTCAGAGTGATGACATTCTACAGTGTCCAACAGTGCATATTACAACAATAACTCCTGTGGGTATTATTGTTTGTGAGAACTCTTGGTATCTCTGTATGTCTTGGAGCTAATATGAAGACAGCTCTCCACTCTGGTAGCATGATTCCGAAAAAAGGCTTTTCCCAAAACCTTTTTAGGAAGCACTTCTCTGTCCGATTTGTGACTACAATGAAAGGTGCTAGCATGTTTCCCTCATGGTGAGGAGAGCATGGAGGAACTGAAATGAAGTTTGAGCAACACAAAGAATTCCAAGAAGAATAGAAAGTTCAGTCACAATATTTGCATTCTATTCTATTCAAGCTCCAGATTCTGTGTTCGGCCATAGCTGATGCCTATCTTGAGCATATACATAGTAGGAAGTTTGGAAGAAAAAAATGAATTAAGGGGTATTTAGAATATGGCTGTTTGCAATAAAATGTTTAATAGGCTATTTTAGAGTCCTCTTATTTAAATAAGTTTAAAATAACTCTTAACTTTTTCAATTTGAATAGGGTCATGGAAAGTGAATTGCAGAATACTACATGTCTTAACATGATAGAATAGAAACAGAGAATCATATAGGTTGGAAAAGACCCTGAAGTTCAACAAGTCCAACTGTAAAGTTAACACTGCCAAGTCCATTTAATTTTACAAGTTCCTCAGATTGTAAATGTTTAAGTGCATCACTCCAAGATTTCTATTTTACTTCTCTGAGACTGGAAGAGTGTTTCCCAAGATAATTTGTTGCAGGACATGTCCTCCTGGGAAAAGTCCACTACTGTTCTTGTCAAGTGTTAGTGTCCTTTTACAGAAGTTAGCAAGTAGAATCCTTCGAGGAATATATAAATAATTAAAATTTCCTTTTTTTTCAAGTGATACAATATGAATCAAATGGTTTTAATACCTTAAGCACCATCTCTTACACTGTATTAAAAGGATTTTATATAATACAGACCTGTGAGCAAAAATACCTTAATTGTAGGGCATTTCATGTGACTATACCACAAGTTTTACTTGGATACACCTTGAATTAGACATTTATTTCCTAATGCCTTGGAGCACATAATATTATTTACCTACATAATTTTCCTCTGTAGTCAGGCTTTGAAGTTACAAATCAAAGTAATTGTCTGTTCTAGTTCATAGGATACTAAAAGAAATAGTTCTTCAAAGAGCATGTATTTCTAAAGGAAATGTAAAGCACAATTTCCAAATAGAATAAATAGTAACTTGTGGTTTAACAATGGAGGAAAAGGAGTTTTAGTAATAAACTGTATTAAAAGTGCTGAATGTGCCACAAGAGCTACTGAATGTTGGTCCCAACTTAAATAAGTTATTTTAACATCCAGTAAAAAAAAGCAGAATTTGTGAGTTTCACAGATTCACAGAACATTCTGAGTTGGAAGGGACCCACAAGGATCATCGAGTCCCACTCTTTGACTGACAATTTAATACTGTAGTTGACAACTTGCTAGTAGTGGCTGTGGAAGCTGAGCCAGTAAAATGTAATTTTTGTCATAATTCCTATAGATGTTTTTTTAAAGAATGTGTGCTTTTTGAAGTAAGAAGTTTTAGCAGTAAGTCTTTAATTCGATAAATGTTTGCACATCTTTACTTGTGTGCCTAGGAAAGCATACAGTATATGTGGTGCTCAGCAGAAGTGGATATACATCTATTATACCAAAAAATTGCATTGAAAAGTAACTGTGTCAAGTCTAGGAAAGTCCTCTGCTTTCTGCATTTAATCAGATTCACTGAATGGAAGGTGCCAGAAATCCCATCATAGACCCTATTGACTAATTTGCATTAAGAGATATTTCTTCCTTATCTCCATTAGTATTTGGCTTAAATCCTGAATTATTTCATTAGCTATGTAAGGACTTAATCTCTTGAAAATCCTGCTAAGCTCTTGCCCTCATTGAAAGCTGTGATAATTTGTTCTAGTTAATTTTGATTTAAATATATAGCCTTTCAGTTCTACTTAATGTTCCTTGCTTTTATTTTTTTTAAATAATGGTGAGATGAATAAGAACACCATTTTTTTTCTTTATCTTATTATTTTGCATCCCTCTGCTGTTTGGTCTTAAATTCTTTTAAACAATACAATTTTTTTTAATTTGTTAATGCAGGCACTGCAATTGTAAGTGAGGTAAAGTTAAGTAATTATGGAAGTTGATGCCTTTAATCCTGTTTTTTCAACATACAGTAGTATTTGAGACAGCTGTGATTTTTGCTGTAATTATTCTTTTGACATATGAAAGACTTAGATTTATTCAGAGTTGTCCTGCACCTTTTTTCCAAAGGAAAGAGGACAATTTGTAAAAGGTTGCAGAAGAAAGTGCTGGTTTAAATCTGTTTTATATTACTGCAACTATGTAAGGAAATTAAATAGCATTTTTGCCTTATTTTCTAATGGAAGTACACATAATTTCTGTTATCCATAGGAGGGAAAATGACATTTGTCCTAACTCTAGAAATATTCTTTTGGAATCTCTTAATGGGGCTGTAATGCAAGGGGATATTTTATAAGCAGTTTGATACTTTTTTATCCTCTCCAGAATACTGACTGCTTTGTTGATGGGGAGAATTTAAGAATGTGGAGATAGGATGGTTTCCTGTTAAAAATAAACCAAGGCATGTACTAACATTAAGTATAAACAGGAATGTATAAACAGGGATGGCTTATGGAAACAAACAAAACAGGCAGTTATTTCCAAGAGAAAGTCGCAATAGAAGTGTTTCCAGACTAGTTTTGTGTTCTCACAGTCTGGTTGATCAAGGAAGTGGAAAAAATTCTTGATGGTCTCTTGTAGATGTAGTGCTGTATGCTTGCTACTTTTTACCAACTAGTTCTCTCAAGTCTTAGGATACTTCACAAGAAATTCCCAAAAGATACTTACAACCACCTCTGTGTTGAGGGAGGGTCCCTTTAGAGCACATAACCTAAACCCAGGTATAGAAGTCTGAAGGGGACTTTCCTGCTAGTTAGAGAACCTCTTTCCCAGTAGGCCCTTATCCAATTTTCACATTTGTCATTCAGCAGTCTTGTGGATGCATGGCCACACACCCTCTCCTTCATCTGTCAGTGCAGATAGTCTTTGACGTATTCATAATCTCTGCTGAAAAGGTATGGAACATCGAAGTCCTTGGAGATTTGTCCTTGTTGCACCACAGCGAACAGGAGCTAAGATAAGATAGGAGCACTGAGATGGGATGCAATGTCAGAAGCATAGAACTGCTCTCCAAAATACAAGTACTTTCCCTGGAAACTCAGGCTCTGTGGTATTTCTGAAGAACTTCTCCACCCCTGGAGATCTGCAGCGATGCTATCTGGAGTGTCATCCACCCTCCTGCAAAATCTGTGCATCCAAGCATACAGCAGCACGTAGCAAAGCCTTGCTGCTGTTAGTTAAAACAAACAAAAAAATAGAGAACTCTTCTCTAAGTAACATAGTTGATAGTGGTTGGAGGGGGTATGGCAGAACACCGTTTGGCAAAATCTTTCATGACATCTTGTTGGCGACAGGCAGATTGACAATCTGTCCTCTTCTGCATGGAGTCTCATTAATAAATCTGTAGGTCAAACTGAAGGGAGGGCAAGTGTTAAAAGTACCCAATCTAGTGAGCTTGAGTATTGAAACATCCATAGTGAAACTGTGCATGCAATAATTTTCAATTACTTCTATTCAATTTTATGTTTTAATTTTCTGAAAATTTCTAAGCAATGCTTTACATATATTCATTATTTTCTTAAATATGATAAAAGTACCTGAAGGTGCATAGAAAAAGGTGTTTAAGGAGAACATAATTATTCAGTTACACATTGTTTGGCTTGGGTTGTTTGGGTTTTTTTTAATGTTCAGTAGCAAATGCTTTCCTTTGTCAGAATGCATGTCTTGTTTATTGAAGTTATAGGAATTTCTTACATTACATTTAATTCCAGGAAAGAGCAAATGGTCTAATGTAAGCTTCACAATTGTACTGGTGCCCTAATTTCTAAAATGTCACTGAGACTGAGACTAAAAATAACAGTGCATATTTTGTTATTGCTGCTTTACTTGGTGTTTTGAAAAATTGCTGTTGACAACCTTTTAATAGAAGACAACCAACTGGGCACTTGCACTCACTCAGATAAGGCCTTATCTACTCACAAGACTTTTGTTCCTGTGAACATTCAGAATGCAGAGTTAATAAATTATTAAAGGAGGATACTACCTTACTTTCTGGCTTATATACATTTTAACCACAGTATTCCGGTTGCAAAAAGTTTTTATTTCTGGTGATATGTCAGTCACCAAAATGTTGACTTTAAATTTTATATTTTAAGTGAAATTTGCAATGCTGGAAGACCATAAATATCCTCACATTTGAAGTAAATAATGAACCTGGGTCATGGGAAGCAGAGATAAGGCTTTTCTTGTTATGTACAAACACAAAAATTGCTTCAGACTTGCAATTTCAGATCTGAAGCTGAGAGTTCTACTGAAATGTTGAAAAGTATTTGGCAGTCCTTGTAGTTGTTAGGAGACTCATAAATGTCATGGGTAGTTCTTATTTTGTAATTACAGTGAAAGAAACATAAAAACTTGAGATTTCAAGGCCACAGTCTAGACAGACTTGACTTTTTCTGCCTTAAGTGAGGACAAAACTTTCCAGATCAAAGTATCCATGTAATATGCATGCTATCATTATATTAAAGCATTGCCTGTGTTCCTTACTGGGACAGAGTACAGCTTGCTCTCCCTCTGGCTCTAGGTCCTCCAAAAAGGTTTTCACAATCAGTGGTTTATTCCTAAATGGATGGGTGAAAGCTAAGAGGCCTCACAATTTCATTTTCTAACTTCTAAATTAAACTTTCTAAAACAAAAATTTTCTAACTTTCTAAATTAAATTCTAAGGAAGCTTATTAATTCTTGGGACTCAAGCCATAATCACAGCCTTGTTACAAATATGAAATGTGCACAGTGTTAGGAAAAAATATAACTTCTTCTAGTAAGCAGCAGTTATCAGAAGTTCAAAACAATCAAAAATATTTGTGCTAGAATGCATCATGTGATTTTATGCTGCCTGCAAGCATGACTGAGCCTTCACAGCTATTGTAAATAACACAAGTGCTTGTAGCTCTTGACAAGAGGCTACACACAGCTCCTAAATGATTTCTAGTATTAGAAATCTGAGATTGCCAGTATTAACGGTTGCTTTTTTGTATGAGAACAAAATGAATTCACCCGCTGGCTCTCAGAACTACTCAAGTTCTTTTGTTCTTTATTTCTTTGTTACAGCTGTGTCCTAGGACTCATTGTTGAAGTGCACAATATTTAGCATATGCTGTGGCTGCAATTAGTTTTAAAGCCCCTTCCTGCATGATTTCCTTCCTAGTTTTTTTTTCAATTGTGAAGTCTGAGTGTTCCTGAAGCTTATGATATATCACAGAAAACAAGGGGGGAGGGAGAGACATCCTTACAGCTTCAGCCCATACACAGGGAAAGACAGTTTACATGTATTTTTAAAAAAAACATAATACAAAGCATAATACACACTGGAGCCTTCTTACTCAAAACTAGTTTTATTTTAAAAAATAAGTTGAATGCATAGCACTCACAAAGATTCCATTGTTTTGGACATTTTGCATTTAGAAGCACCATTCTTATTATGCCATAAAAAACACATTTTGGTTCTAATAGTAAGAACAGTGTATTTTTAATGTACACTGATAAAGCCCTTTTAAATAATATAGATTGAAACTGTTCAGTGTACATTTTCTCTGTAGTCATGATGCAGCTGTAGTGTCAGAAAAAAACCTCAGACTAAGTAATAAATTAAAAACAAACAGCATGTAGTGGATCTTTTTACAATTGATCTACTGTCTTAAAATAGTCAAATTAAAAATACCCTATTAAATGCAAATCCGTGGTATTAACTAACTGAAGAAGCCCCCCACCCATTATAATTCCAGTGTTAAGTATTAGTTAAATTTTTATATATCGAATGCCTATGGGATAAATTTACTAATACCCCCAAAAAGAAGAGCCTATACTGCTGTGTCACAAAAAAAGATGACAAGTTAGCTGATTTAAAGATTTTACAGAAAAAAATTGCTACAGGCATCTGCTGTTATTTCAAGTCATGGTCTATTACAAGACTGTACATTCATAGCATCAGAGGTAGTTAGAGCACTGAGGACTTGGATACAGCATTGCAACAAAATGAAACCAGCAGAAAGAAGTCCATTTCCCTCTAAAATGGGTAACAGTGCTGAGTAAAAAGCATGGCATCTTATGAGGTGGAAAGTCTCTACTTAACACTACTCTCAGACATGGGAAAATATTCATTAAGCAATGAAGAGAGGAGAGGAAAAAAAACCAAACCAACTTGCATTTTAGTAAGGAATTGACCACACTATGCCTATTTCAAAGTTGATTCTCTAGGATAAAAGAGAGAAGGTCATATTTTCCATTCACCTTCCTATTCTTCTTGACTTGCACATCTATGCTACAAAAGCCCACAACAAAAATTGGGATTTAAAAGACAAAACAAGAGAAACAGGATTTCTTCTCCTCAACAATAAATAGGTTTTTGTAGCATGTTATAATTTAGCCCCAGAAAGAATGAACACAGCTGTCCTCCCTCCATTCTGAACATTATGCTGATAAAGCCTTCATCTTCATACTGATAATGTAACTTAATTGCCCCTGCTTTCAAAACAGTTTCTGTAAGATTCACAATAATTGTGTAATTTGATGGTACACGATTTTAAGTGCTGCCACGAAGACAGGGGAGAAGATGGTAAAAGAACAAGTGAAATGACCAAAAAAAGCCTTAAGCCCATATACTATAAAGATATTTTAAAGTAGTAAGAATCCTGTCATTCATACCACTTCCTCCCATATTCTACCACAGGAGAAAGTCTGATATCTTCTTGTATTAAAAAAAAAAAAACAAAAAACACAACAAAAAACACCCTCCACAAACACACAAAAAACCCAAAACCATCTCCATTAATATCTCTACCATAATTTTCATCCAAGAGGTGGATGAGTGAAGCTTTCTACCCTCAAGACTATTCACTCCACAGGAGATAGTGTAATTCCATAAAGTTACATAATTAGCACCTTACTTGTGATGAAGCAGCTCACTCTGCAAAATATTTTTGATCCACCCATTTGGAAGAGCAAATCTCTGTATCTTCTTCTAGAACTCCCAAATAGTAGAAGAAAAAGTTGCCCCTTTATTACCTGAGAATTTCCCTCCACTATAAGCCTGACAGAACTGAATTTCTGTCAGCATTTAACTGTGTTTTTCTGTAGGGATGATACTGTCAGTACAACTGGAGGATGCTTTCTGTTGGTTAATAATATTCGTGTGTTTGTGTGAGTGTACACAGAGGAATCACAGCCACTGCAGTAGTTCTGGTACAGTACAAGTTCAGCTGAAACTTTCTCTTTTCTTTAACTATCACACTGCTGGGCAGTAGTTCACAGCTACATTCTGTGAACACTAACATACCCCTTTGGTACTCTGCATAGATGCCCTGAAGAAAAGCCACTCCACTTGCTATAGGCTCTTCCCTCTCTGCCTTCTTTCCCCGAGTTATACCCAATTAGTGTACAAACCAGCAGCAGAGAGTAATGAGTAGAAAAGTCCCTGAGTTAGTATGAAAGAGTTACTAAACACAAAAAAGATAGGGAGGATAAAAGATGCAAAAATATATTGTCTGTCCTGTAAGGTACAAAACTTAAAATCTAGACAAAACACCAGTTAATTCACATACGTTAGCCTAAAGCAAATAACCAACACAAGTGGTGAACCAGGGGCAAGAGTATGGAGTTAGCCACATGAGATTTGTTTCTTACTGTGATTTCCATGTACCTGTAGAAGTCTGGCATTCAGTGGATTCTTAAATTTTAGTAAGTATAAAGTAAGTGTTAATACTGTACGGTGGGATGACATAAATGTCTTCAAAATAATACTGCATATCTCCTTCATTTAAAGGTAAGTCTGTAGTTAGTCCACAGCTGTTTTTCTTCTGAGTAGTATTTCATAGACACACATTAGAAGCCGAATATTCTGAGTGTCAGAGTAAGAACTTATTATCCCCAAGCACACAGATTCTTTTTCAGAGGATGGTCTGTGTGCTAATTTTTTGCAGTCTGTTATTTGAGCTGTGGTACTGGTTGCCAATCCAGTTGCTTTTTTTTCTGGGAAGACACCTTTTTTTATTCAATTTTTTGCCCTCAAACTCTTTTGAGGTTTAACAAAAAAATGAAACAATTTTCCACACAACTCTCCACCCCAAACAAACAAGCACAAAACCATTTTGTACATATCACCTCTCAAAGCAGGGAGTAATACAGGAATATCGTCCATTCACTTGATATGTCCGGTTGTAGGAGACACTTATACACGGCTTCACTTCCAGCGGCACCGCCAGCGACACGGCAGCGCCGGTCTGAACGTGGCCTCGAGCCTGAGCACTGGTCTGTAAGGCAGCAGGGCAAGTCTGGAGCGGGTAAGAGGCTGTGTGAGTGGATGATAATATCTGCTGGCAGCTTTGCTGCTGTGATGCTGGGTGGTGGTACTGTAGTGAAGACTGATGAGCCTGCAGATACTGCGGTACGTGCTGCTGAGCATTGGCCTGCTGGGCACTTGGAGCTGGGGGCTGAAACACAGCGTGTTGGGCAGACTGAGCCTGTTGTCCTTTCTGCTTGTTTGCTTCCTTCACGTCATTATCATGCGCTCTAAAACAAATTGAAAAGACAAAATGCATTAAAATAGATATTAATATCATTGAAACTCTTTTGAGTTAATATTTAAGACCACTCTAAAAAATGGTACAAATATCTGACAGCTTCCAAAGCTTTAAAAAAAAAAAGTTTTATTTACAATCACCTAAGGTTTCAAAATTTGGTTAGGGTACAGTCTCTCTTTTCGGCATTTCACTTCATTGTATAGCAATAAAAAATACAGATAAAAGCCAAGTACAATACATGTACTACAGCAGGATCTAGAATTACAGTGGAATAAAGTTTGCTGCTGTACTTAATTAGCCCAATAAATTGCCAGACTACCACAACTTGCTGCTTCTACCTCATTTAAATTAAACAGAGCATAAGGTTTCTCAAGAGAAGATACCAGAAAGGTTTGTAGTATCTACATTACAGTACTTAAAGATTGTATGCACATTCATATTGGATCCTGTTCTGGAGAGCAGAAACACTTTTTGTTTTCTTCCTCTCACCTTTTTTCTAGCCTATCCAGTACTGCTCAATTGAATTCCCTTTGATTTACAACTGTCTGAAATGTATCTAGACACACTCTCTCTCTCAATTCGATGCTGAGGTTAAGCAGATGCCACCTACACATTTCATTCCTAACCTTTTGATGGTGCCCTACCTCTGTTCCAGAGCAATACTGAGAACACTTCTGCAACAGCACTTGCATGCTTTAGGTACTGCTCCTTTCCTTATACACATTAGTGAAGCCAGCAGAGGCCATCGGGGGTGTTAATGTCACATTTCTAAGGCTGATGGGGTTCTTCCAGATACAGCCGTGCTTCTACTGATCACAACTCTATTAGACTTGGGTAAGAGCAAATTTCTGTAGAGGGAAAGCAAATTGTGTAACATGCCTTCCCAGGAAGGTTCACTTGGCATTTTTATCTCATGTCAGCTGTAGTGCGAAAATGGATACACCAAAAATAGATACAAACTCCTGGTCATTTCCTCCCGCCAAAGCTGGCCACTCAAACAGTCTGCATGTTTGATCCATCATCTCTTTGGAGCATGCCTTGAACTTCCAAGGCATACAGTCTTCTCTATAAAAGCTCCTATGCCTTTGGTACTCTTCACTATCTCTTTGCTCTCTGAGCAGACTAGAGAGATTGGGAACAACCTACTGAAGATGCTGAAAGCATCACAGATGTTCAGTGGAAATGCAAGGCAGAAGTTCATTTGTTGAAAGAACAGGAAAGAGATTAGATCTGATAAAATTTTCTCCTTTGGAAAAAGCAAAACAGTTATTGCCTAACAATATGTATCTACCAGACTTATGTGTTCCCTAATACATAAGTATTTTTAGAACAGAGGAAAGGAAATTTATAAAGAAATGTAATTGCACTGTTGTAAGCAATTAAGCATAACAACAGATGCAGAAATGGGCTTAAAAAAAGCCACTGCTGTTAACTCACATTAAGAGTCGCTCAATACACGGCACCAGGAAGTCCCAGGAGTAGGCAGTCAGGTGATGCAGCCGGGTAGGCCATGTGGGTGAGAGACGCAAGATGATCCTCGAAGAAGCTACACATGCAGTAGCCACTAAAGAAGGGGCGTAATTTAAAAATTCATGATCTAGAAAGAAGGAATGAGAAAAAGATTCATTTAAGTGCGACACTGTCTGTCAAGATATCAAAGAAGTCATTATCTGAAATCTGTAACTCACCTTGCAATGATACTTCCAGAAAGTAATCAGCATATTTTGCCATATATAACTTAGTCTTCTCTAAGCAAACCATTGGCCAGCCATCATGAAGATCAGTCTCATGGACAGCAATAGAAAGATAATAGTCGATGAAATGAGCAGCAGTTGGGAGGCACAAATTCCACTGAAATGTTTCTAGCAACAACAACTCCATATGAAGCAAATTCTGTTTTGTTAGTACCAAATTCATGTTAGTCATACAACCCAAGCTGTTCAACTGTTCAAGTTTGGGAACACTGTCTTCCTTTTCTTCAAATTTACCTTCAGGTGAACAGAAAGAGGAGGGAAAAAAAGGTTCAGCACAAATGAACTATAAAATGGATTGTAACTAATGTCTTGTTGGTCATATTTCAATTATACTATGTCAAACAAGCTTGAGACTTTCCTGCAGATGCAAAGCTCAAATGGAATATGTCATTAGAGACAAAAAGGGGTATGTACTAAAACGGGCTAAATTTCAGCAGATAATGTCAAACACTGTGTAGGATATTGTGCAGTGCCATGTTTCCTGTTGGTTTTCCCATGCCAGCACACAGAAGCCAGCTGCCAAGAGCAGAATATTAGGACATCACTGACACTGCATATGCAAGTTTTTGTCACCAAATTATTGTATAATGTGTCCCCATCATCAATGAAATACCACTCTGATGTGACTTGGCAAACACACCACAAGAGCATTTGGCTTTAATCACCCTCCTGCCCCCACATACCCTTTTTGTGTCTAAAACTCATTAGAGCATAGCTGGAGCTCCAGCCAACCTGGCTGCTTTTAATGCCTGCTATGGTAGGTGCAGTTTTACATTTGAGATCTGGCAAACAAGTGGATTTCAGCAACATGCATCTGAAAACCCCCTCTGCCACATACACTGTTTCAACCTTCCTTGGACTTTTAACTTGTCAGGCCTGTACGTTTTTAGCCTAAAGCAAAATTGTGTATGTAGAAAACCCATTAATAAGAGAAACAAGTGTCACATTTCCATACAGTTTGCCATATGGTTGTGCTATTTCAATTTCATTGCAAATTCTTTCCATCTTACACTCTCTATTCAGTACTACATGATAGACTGTTAATGCACATTCTTTGAGTTTTGCAGGACTGAACATACGTGAACGTTTGCTTCTTTCAACAGTGGAGGTACTTATATACGACTTAATCCAATACCAGTGCCAGTCTGTTAGCTTTTGTTTCCCATACTCCAGTAATTACAGAAATAAAAACTTCAGGAGTCACATAATAATTTGTCTTATTACTTCTTTAACCTTATCAGATATATCACAGTGTCATAACTTATTACACCACTGATTAAACTGCTTGTTTAAGCCACACAGGGCAAAAGTTTAAAACAGCATTTTGGATCTCTCTGAACAAACCCAAACACTGCTTCTCAGAAGAGTGAGTACTCTAGGCTTTCAGATCTCTACTTGCAGCTTGCCATGAAAGATGGCAGAAGTTCGTTTAAAACAAAACAAAAAAAATTCTCTTCAGAACACGAATTTAATTTGAAAATCCAGCATTAGTTCAAAGCCAATCCATTTTCCTAAATGGATTACAGTGGTTTCTGAGGCAACGTTTTCATACTCAGCACGACGACATCTTTTGCCAAGAGAAGATTACTGGCTGGTGGCACCTAGTCAAAGTCTATCCTCAGAAGAATCTGAAATAACCCTTTTCTGGTTTAACTGCTCTGCTGAATAGCTGTATTGGTGGACACGAGATGCAGTGAAAAGATGAAAACTGTCCAACACTTCAGTTTTGTAGCAAAGAGGTCCTAGAGCCCTTACTGGAGATAATGAGATTAGATTCAGAGAAACAGATCAGCAGAAACTGAACCAACAGTTAGTTCTGCTGCCAGGACCATTTCTCTGAATCTATTAGTTTAAGAACAAGTGCCAGCAGGTTTCCCAGCAAACTGCACCCATATTTTTTCAGGGATATTGAAAGAGGGTCCACAAATGTTGAAAGACGGATACACACCACAAGAATCTAGCTGAGGTCAATATAAGCAGCACTGTTCATAATGAGTGTTTGTAATTAATTCTGTCTTCAGAGAACTGTGTATTCACCAATGTATTTTACCAGTATTACATTTTATATGTGACAATACAGGATTTATGTTAGCCTTACCTTGCTTAGATAACACTGCCATTTAGAAAATCTGGAGTATTCTAGAACTACACAGCACCATCAGCAGAATGCAGTGCAGTCTACACATGGTTTATTTAACTTATTTCTTTATCACAGATATGCAAATTTCTCATTTCCAGCACAGGACCTACCTATTTTGAGATACCCCTAGAAAGACAGTCTTTCTGTTCCTACAACACAGGTCCTAAAGTTCACATTAGAATAATGTGATTCAAAGTATAAACATTAGTTAGTTTTTAATGATAGTTGTTTTTTTTTCTACCCTCAGTTTCATCAGGTGCCAAAAGAAATCAAAACAAGTCTAAAGAAATGCTCTACCAATTGGGCCAAACCGATATGCACTGCTCGTCATTTATAACCACTTTGTTTTCCCCACCTGCTCCGTCCCACCAAGACACACATTGCATTTGGCAGCAGAATCTACTACTCTAGTTAAAGCTTGGTGCCACATACTTACTTGCTAAAAGTAAACAGGAAAGAGCAACCACATGCAGTTGCTGTGTGGATATGTCATAGCGGTCCATGAAGAGGTCCAGCAGATACACAGCCAGATGTCGCGCAGCAGGACAGAGTCTGAACCTGTTGCTCACAATGGCAATCAGGTCTGCAAAGTATCTTCTCAGGTGTAACTGGGGAGACTGGCCTTTGTAAGAGGGCAGCTTCAGCTCCTACAAGGACAGCAGCAGGTAATTTTATTAGAACCATAATTTGGTTTGAAGTGATATAAGATTAATACAGCTGATATTTTAATATTTATAATAGAAGTTTCAAAGGATTTCTCCCTTCTGCCTTCTGTTCCCATCATTTCAGAATCCCTTTTCAGCCAACAAAATCTATTTGTGGTATTACAGAACAATTAAAAAAATACTTTGTTACTGCACAACATTAACAACTTAAAATTTAACACCTTTCAATTGGGCAATCTGCCAGAGTGACTTCAGCTTTTACAGTAACTGTTGTTTTACCTCTGCTGCAAAGGCTGTACAGCAAGGGCATGCAAGTATTCCTCAGCTGTTTCAATGCAAAGTTCAATAGTTTAACTCAACCCCTCTCTTGCTACAGCTCAATCTGAGCAACCAGACTTTGTACTTAAGTGTTTGCATGTTCTAGAGCTGCCAAATCTCCCGCTCCGGGAAAAGACCACTAACAGCCAGCTGAACCCTAGGAAGAGGAATAGGGTGTGCATGAACCAATATTCGCTTCATGTGCACGTTAAAACGCTGACCCGATCTGATTGATGTCACACTGACACTGATTACAGTGTGCTCTAAGGCAGTTAGTTAAGCTCACACGGTCTCAGATACGGGAGGAGGACCCCTCAAAACTAAAGTCCTAGGAACACCACATTCGAGAAAAATCTGTGCCATGATCTATTTTGAATACAAAATTTGGACTGGTAGAAAAAAAAACCCTCCAGGCTCCTGCCTAGTAGCTCCTGCCAGTACCTCCTCTTGTATGCAGCAGAACAGCAGTGCGGTCCTCTGTTATCATGAATAAATTTATGAGATAGACTGTGCACGCACACGCTGTGTTTAAGTAGGATTTTGAGTACAATAACATTTCCAGCAAAAAGTAACTTGATGAATTTAACTTAATGACATCAAGTTGGAATGGAGTCACACAAATTTTTCAAAGCTTTAATGTAAATTCAAAGTTTTGAAACATGCTATAGAAGTGAAAAAAGACCCCACAAACAAACTTCCCACCTACTAAGCTTTACAATTCACCTTTCACAGCACTAACTCAGCTTTAGTAAAGATAACTTTGGTAGAAAATAAATGATCCTGTCCTTCCCTTATTTCCCTCCATCACTGAAAAAGAGTAAAGCAGTCAGGACTCCGGGATAAGTAATCCGCTCATCAAGTACCATCAGGCAACAAAAGCACGTTTTTAGTAGGTTCAGTCACTGTAAACTGATTTTCAGCCCGGGTGTTAAGATGTGCTTTATGGAAATAGTCTGAGTCAGTCGAAGCAACTTCTAATCAATTGCCTAAACCCTCTACTATTCCTAATGTACCCGGCGTTTCTTTCACTGGGTTTTTGTTTGGTCGGTCGAGTTTTTTTGTTCCAGTAACACCACAATGCTTTCTGCCGAGTTTAAACCTGGACCCACGCAAACGTGCCAGCAGCAGCACCGGGCGCACCGTGAGCCCTTCCCCTCTGCAGAGAGCAGCGGGAGCACAGTCCAGCCGCTCGGAGCAGCTGTCACGGCTGCGGGCACACGGCCCCAACACCCACGGAGGGACGACACCGCGCGTTCCGAGTTTACAAAAGCCAACTCCGCCGAGCCCCGGCACCGAGCGGGGCCGCCCCACACGCGCTCTCCGCCCGCTGCCCCCGCGGCGGCTCCGATGGCCGCAGCCTCACAAAGGCGCCGGGGCCGCCCCCCAGCCCGGCTCCCCCCNCGCCAATCGCCGGCCGCTTTACAGAGCGGCCCGGCCGCCAGTCAGCGCGCGGCGGTCGGGGTCGGGGGGTTTTGGGCCCGAGGAAGGGGCGGGCGGCCCGGCCCGGTGGGGGCTCCGCGCTGCCCGGGCGGGCGTCGGGAGAGCGCGGGCAGCGAGGCTCACCCGGCTGGAGCACAGCGGTCTTTGGGCCCCCATGAGCTCCGGATAGCACTTGGGTTTTTTTGTTGGTTTTTTGTTTTGTTTTGTTTTTGTTTAGTTAATTAGTTAGTTTGTTCCCTT
>VZTG01002246.1:56728-87886 GCA_013397845.1 Melanocharis versteri
CCACGGCCGCCAATCGCCGGCCGCTTTACAGAGCGGCCCGGCCGCCAGTCAGCGCGCGGCGGTCGGGGTCGGGGGGTTTTGGGCCCGAGGAAGGGGCGGGCGGCCCGGCCCGGTGGGGGCTCCGCGCTGCCCGGGCGGGCGTCGGGAGAGCGCGGGCAGCGAGGCTCACCCGGCTGGAGCACAGCGGTCTTTGGGCCCCCATGAGCTCCGGATAGCACTTGGGTTTTTTTGTTGGTTTTTTGTTTTGTTTTGTTTTTGTTTAGTTAATTAGTTAGTTTGTTCCCTTGTTCTTCCCTCACTTCCCCCGGCTCTTTCCCCGTTGGGCTCAGCTGTGAGGTTTCCGCACGCGGCGGTGGCAGCGCCTCGCTCAGCTCTTGCCCTGCAGGCGCATTGTCCCGGTAGCAGTGCGGGGCGCGCACGCCTCCCGGCAGCTTTGAGGCTCCAGTGTTGGATTGATTCGGCTCCCTGCCGGTTAAATCCCGGGAGAAGGTTTGTAGGAGCACGCATCCACTCAGCTGAGCGAAGGGCTCCGTGTCCTGGCAGCTGGGGGCTGAGAGCTCCCACTCGTGCCCCTGTTTCAGCAGGAGGTGCTCTGCACCTGCTCTGCGTTCACAGAGCCTTGGTGCTTTCTGCTCCCCGGTAACTACCCCCCCCCCCACCCNNNNCCCCCCCCCTACGGACGCCTTACGAAATAAAACTTCGTGCTTCACAGTGCTTTACATATTTGAATTTATAAATACTGAAACAACTAGTTAATGAGACTATGAAACCTGGTACAACAGGTGATGCAAAGTGATGGAGAAGAAATGCTTTGAGTGCAATTTTTGTTGAGGGAGTATATTTAATTTTTTGTTTCTACCTTTGCTCAGACACGATTTTTTCCTTTTAATTAAGAAGATGGTAACCGACTTTTTGACATAACCAGTTTAATGACTCTGTAGTGGGAACTGTAAAAGCTTGTTCCTGTGTGTCTGATGGGTAATCCTATAGACTACAGTGGTCCCTTTCGTCTGAGGAGGTGTGGTTATAGGTGGAAGCTTTTGTTTTTGAGGACACGTTTTTGGACAGTTTCCATTTATGACAGATGTTGTTCTAAAATGCTACATAGTTTTCTGAAGGAAAAAAAGCAGAAAAGAAAAGGTGGATTTTGTGCATAATTGCAAAAATATTCCAACTATTTAGATTAGCTATCTGAGCTCTATGGACAATTGACAAATCAGCATTTTCGTGGTCCGATGGCTTTTTATCTCATTTCTGTACATTATTTTACAGGCAAATGCATGCTCAAGCTAATTTTTATATTTGCAGATTTATTGTTTTTAAGTTGTTTATCCTTGAAGAGAGGTAATACCAAACTGTATGTTTCAAGGATAAGTCTCAGAAACAGATCCCAAATGAAAGCACTGTCTTTTATAACATCTTTATGGCCTTCAAAAATGTGTTGCCTGCATGAAGAGAAGGCTAATAAACACCAACATGCTAAAACGTGTTACAATGGGCCCAAACAGGGAAGTGATGTTCCTTCTCTTACTGCTATTAGCAGTGCTGCCTCCCCCTAGAGCTTTTAAACATTGTGGATTAGTCTGGTGCTGAACTGTTAAGCAGGGGAAAAAACCTGATACTTGCTGGCTTATTTCTCACATATGCTTGATTGACTTGGATAGGAAACACCATCCTCATAAGGCTGTGTACGCTGAGAACTATATAATTTATATATAATCGAGAAAAACAATTATGTCATTGTTACTTCCCACTCTATGAAGTGGAATGAGCTGTAGAGCTCCCTATTTCAGATTCTTTTTCCGAGTTCCCATTACAATCTATGTTAATTGAGTTGTTGATCTTGTGAACAGTTATATCTGTCTGCTTTTCATGCAATGAAAGCATAGGTTTGGAAAGAGCTTTATCGTCCTGCCCAAGGCCAAGATTGCTCCTGGCATGCATTTTTCTGATCTTGGAGACATTCAGAAAACCATCCTATTGAAAAAGACAGAGCTTAAGTACAGCCGGTTATCTGCAGGAAGCTTACATCCTATCATCTGTTAACAATCAGCCATTGGAATTATCTCCTCAGGGAAGTGGTGGATTCCCCACCGTTGGACACTTTTAAGATTCAGTGGGATAGGGTGCTGGGACATCTTGCTTTTGCCAAGAAGGTTTGGAGGAGATGATGCTGGAGCTCCAACTTCGTATTCTGTGACCTCAGTTTATGCCTTAGCCCAGCTGGAAGATTTGAGAACAGTCTTGGAGTGCCAAACCGAGGCTGATTGTTTTCAGAGTTTGCAAGATCACAGTTTTGGGATTTGAATGGGAATGGGAGTAGCACAACTGTAATGAGAATAGGTTAATACAGTTTCTTTGCATGCCTTATAATCAATCCTAAATGTACTAACCAGAGGAGTTTTTTTAGCTGGTCCAGATTTCATCTGCTTTTAATGGTCAAGGCTCTGTACCGTGCTTTAAGAATTCCTGCCTTAGTCCCCTGTACGTAAGTCAGGATGGAACAAAAACCAACTCAGTGAGTCCTTAGAATAAACAGAGGATATTTAACATGACTTTCAGTGGCAGTAGTTACATTTTCATTAGCAAGAAACTGAAAGTGTGAAGTGTGCGTAGTATATAGAACCTGAGAAAACAGCAGAATTAAATATGGAACCATTTGGAAATTGGTATCCTCTTTCTGTAAATGACCCTGGATCACCTAAGCAAATATCTGTCTCTCAGGGGGGAAATGAAATTGGCTGTGAGAGCTGCTGTCTGTGCTTTGAAAAGGTGCCAAGTAGCAAGAAATACCGTTATTCTTGGAACTCACCAAGAAAAATTATTACCCTGAACTACATCCAAAACAGGCTAGAATGTAACCTGTGAAATCTGGACTAAAATCCCTGTAACATTTTTGTGGAATCTTCTGAAGAGGATGCTGCAGAAGTCTTACAATTTATGGACCTGTAATTCACAGGTTATAGTCCTAACACAGTTTCAGACATGGTGGGTGAGCTGGCTTCTCTTTGTAGTTACTGGGAGGTTAGATCGTATCTCAGAAGTTGATGTATATATTTATGTGCTTAAGCTGCTTTTTCATCCCTTAGTTTTCTTCTGGTCGTTCTTTTTGGCCTGTGAAAAAAGAAATGTGACTTTTAAAATACAAATTAAGAACTTGGAAGTAATTGCCAAGTACAGCAAATGCTCTGATCCTGCAAACCACATCAGAACCTGTTTACCCTTCTTAGTATAAAAGGATCTGTTCCTGGTGTACTGTTCTTAGTTTTAATGGTACCTCAGCCACAGAGAACAAGTTTCTAAAGACTGACATTGTTCTACTTCTGTGCCCCTTGTTGTAAGATATATCTCTGAAGTTTGGATTTGTCTTGACTGGCAGAATGAGATGAATCAACACACAATCAGCACCCGGGATGGAAGCTAAATTCTGGAGTGACATAGCACTGAAAGAAATATTCAAATAATGGCTCAATTGCTATGTTAATTGTGGGTTTTGTTTATTGGTTCTTGCTTTTGTTTTGTTGCTCCTTAGTCATTCTCATCCGAATAAAGACATGGTAATTCCTTAAAAGGCATTTTTGAAGGACTTCATTTTTGGAATTAAAATGTAAGAGAATCTCAGTTTTGTAGAACTGGGAATTAAAAAAAAAAAAAAAAAGAGCCCAAACTTAGTTCCTGAGTTTCTTGGAGCTGAGAAAGTTAGCTCTGCTTTTGTTCTGTCCTTCTTGATCTTATTTTCGAACAAAGGCTGCATCTGATGACATTCATAGCAGTAATATTTCAAGGGCATTTAATTAAAGGGAATGAATCACCCTCAAGACAGGACTGTAATTACTCACAGAGCTCTTTTGCAGCATGGTGGTAGATGAAATGTGCCACGTTGGTAAAAAAATCTTAACAATTCAGAAGGATTAATGAAGGAAGTCTCCTACAGAAAATACTCTGGGGTTGTGTTTGTAAATCCTGTATTGAATGCTAAAGGTACTCTGTGGGTAAGATTTTCAAAGTTGTCTGGGGATTTGAATTCCCAGAATAGCTACTGAAATGTGATTAATAGATTTGATCTAAGCTGGTAAATATCCTTTGGAACTGTTGACTTTAGTTGTTAATATGGGTATTAAGACAGAAAACATTTGAGAATGCTCAGACTTTTCATGAAGCATTTTAATGAACAATTTGGCTTTAAGTATTTTCCCATCTTCTGGAAAGCTATTATAAAAATGTGCACCCATGAATGTTTTATTTGGCATAAGGATAAATGTATATGTTTTTGATAATGTGTTGGATGAAGGAAACATGCCTGTAAGTGGAAGTGTTGGTGGATATAATTTGTACTGGGGGTTGTTCTTTTCTCTAAGTCGCACTCATGGTTGTCAGTAACTAAAAAGATGGGAGGAATTTTGCATCTAAAGCAAATGTACTTCCTGCTTGGAAGGCTTCAGCTCATTTAACTGGAATTTAGTAAAGGTTATTTGTTGTGCAGTTAGCTCAGGGATGGAGGGAGAGCAGTTAGGAATATGCTGTTGTTCCTGTCAAACATGTTTTGATTTACTTATATCCACAGAATTTAAGTAGGGCAAAGTGGCCTATTCCTCTTCATTTCAAGCTCAAGGTCCATCACAGAATATTTTTCTTTAATATAATATTAAAATGCTGCCAAATTAGGAGCCAGCCCAGGCAGAGTACCACAAAGTTAATGCTTTTTTCTGCTGGGGTGACCCAGGAGGAGAACTGCTTGCAGACTTGAGACAGGGGCACTTATCTTTGTGGTGCTTCTTGTTCAAGTACTTGACTAGTGGGGTTCCACCTCGGTAGCAGCGCAAGTGGAAAACTTCACACTTCCAGTTTCTTGCTAATGAACAGCCAATCGTTGCTAGTGAAAGTAACTAAAATTATTGTCTGTTCAGAGGACTTGGTAAACTTCTTTCCATCTGTTGGGATTTACATGCGCAGAGGTAGGGCAGAGATGTGAAGAGTGCTGCACTTGTTTCTAGGTTAGGGAAGGCTACTCCAAAGTCGTTCTGGAGCTGTATCTTCTCAGGGCTGAACAAGCACAGATCACTCCGCTTCTCTTCAAAGGGCGAGTGCTTCAGTCTCTAACCAGCTTGGTGGCCCTCTGATGGATTTGCTCCGGTTAGTCAATGTCTTTGTTGTACTGGGGGGAGGAGAGTGTCCCAAAACTGCATCCAGTATTCTAGATATGGTTCAACAAGTGATAAATAAATGGCAAAAATTACTTCTTTTGCTGTGGCTCTGTTAACACAGGCCAAATGCTGTCAGCCTTCTTCAGTGCCAGAGCATATTGTTGACTCTTATTCATCTTGCCGCTGTAGGAGCCTTCAGCTTCCCTGCAGTGCTGGCTGGTCTGTGTTGTGCTCCCTCCAGGATGTTTGCCAAGGTCACAGCATGGCTTACTCTGTGTCCACAAAGCAAACAAACAAAAAACCTGGCCAAATATGAAGAATGGTAAATTTCAGCAGATTTGGGGCTGGGATAAATTCTGCCAAATCCCACAGCATTTATGTGTGTTCAAAGTGTTGTGCTCCTTGATCCATTATTCAGAAGTACTAGACCTTAATCAGTTGTGTTGTTAGGGGTGAGCTTGTGGTTTGAGGCTGCAATAAGAAGGAATAGTGATTCCCAACATGATCATAGATCACAATGAGATTTGGGATCTTGGTCTGCATCAGTGTCTGATGCATGTGGCCAATTCGGCTCCTGACAGCCAGAGCCCAGGGGCTCCTAATGTAATCTTAGCATCTCACTATGCTGAAGGAATTTGAGATTTTTATATGTTCAGGACACATTTTACTGTCAGGCACATGGTCACGTGTCGAAGGAGATGATTAACAATACCATGTCTAGATAGTGTGGATGTACCTTTCTTGAGGTTTATGGACAAGTAGGCCTTCACTTCTGCTTCCTAATATCCTCATGCTATTTAGTGTGTAATCACCTAGTCACAACACATCTAGTCAAGACATGTTTTAATAGACATGAGTCAGTACTCTTTATTTTCACTCATTGCATTGTGACTCATTACACCCACTGTGTTATAAAAAAGCCAGAAACATACTTCCATTTGGATATTGCTAAAAGCACTGTGATAACTGGTTTGACAAATGTGTTAAGTGATCAATCCATTTGAAAGGATCTCTGGATGGAAGGGTAAAATGAACCTAAAACGTTTGGTTTCACAGCTTGTTGCCAGTGGTCCCATCTGAAATTGTGACCCCCATTTTGAATTAGACTCTCTGTTTGGGACATGTGTTTGATGAACACATGCAGAAAAGCTCTGCCTTTTACAAGTAGTTAACAACCCGTGGGAGGAAGGGTTCGGTAGAAAGTGTTTTTTCTGTTGAAATTAGTCAGCACTGACTGGTTCTCTGACAGACAGTGTTAAGATTGCCCTTCTCCTCTTAGAGCAGAACCTATCTCCACCACCGCTGTGTAAGAGATGAGAGGAACTGGTGAAGCATTGCTCATTTTGTGCTTTAATCAGCCTCAGAGTTGGGGGGAACGTGCTGTCAAGAGTCAGTGTGCATCTGTGGGCTCTATTTAGTTGCTTTGCACATTGCTGTGATCATGTGCACAATTTCAAAGGAACTCATATTTTCATTTTCCTGTCGCATTCAGAATTACTTTGAGGGACGACATGTAAGAACCATCTCTTTTGTGCTGCTTGCAAAATGGAGTCATGTTTGCTTAGCATTTTGAATGCAAAACACTGCATATGAAAAAATGATATAAATCTCAGACTGAAATTAGAGATATCAATACAGTAAATAAACAATATCTGTGAAACACTCATACACTACCATATCTTAAATTTGTACAAGATTCTCTTTGGCAAGAAAACAAACTAGCACTTCATGTTTCTTGTCTCACTAATGGCCTCAGTCTTATGAAATGCCAGCTTGTGTTTTTTCTTTAACTGGTGGTCCAACAATTTCAAAACAGATGGTAAAAGTCAATCTTTGTGTTTGAATCATTACTTTGCTTAGTATGTGACTGTGATTAGAGTAGTTATTGCTTGTAAGAAATAAGCTGATTGGTACGGCTGGGTGTTTGTTTTGTGGATGTTTATTACAATTTGTAAATTACTCTTTGCTTGAAAATGCCTGTAGAATTCTTTGAAGTTTGCCATTTGAAACTACATCTGCAGTTTGTAATTTACCTTTTTACTTAGCTGTAAAAGCCGAGTGGTATTATTGTTGGTACACTGTTGTTTTTGTAAATAACCATCAGAATTGAATTGAACTGAGTTCTGATCCTCCTTTAAAGGTTTCATGAACATAAACAGTGCCTTTTAAAGTTATCCTGAGCATGCATCAGTGTGTTTACATGCTCAAAACTGGCTTTTTGTGTCTACATGATGTTGTAGGGGAGGAAGAGCTCTGGACTGCAGAAGGTGAAGGGAAATGCACCTCAGAAATATTGGTGTGAATATGTGACTGCAGATGATTGGGATGGGGGCATATGGTGGGATGGAGTTGGAGAAGAGCAGAAGCAGGTGATTAATAGGATTGACCATGAACTGGTAAATCCTTAGAGGCTGATATACAAAGCAATGCTCAGATGCTGATACTGTGCTTGGTTGGCGTCACTATGGAAAAGCTGGTGGTTCAAACAGCTTCAGATATCCATTGCTAGATCAGCATATCTGTTAGATCACAGGGGCTAAATGTGGAGAAAAAAAAAGCATGTCAGGTTAGACTGACTTTTCCAACCTTTAGGTTTTACTGCCTAATGATGTTTATTTAAGGTTTCAGATAAGTACTTCCATGGTGATAAACCAGAAGTGAAATTTAAAAACCCACCTGCATTACACTTAGACTTAAATTATTAATTTTTTTATGAAAATCAGAGGTATGATGCTGCAGACATGGATCACAGATGTTAGAACCAATTTGAGTAGGGGTTTAACAAAATATTGTGTTCAACTTTTGGACTTGTACAAGTAGTTTAAAAATGTGCTGCTGCAGAAACCCAAAACTTTGATCTGGCATAAAGTTCCTCTGATAGTTCAGCTTTGTTTAAAACACTTACTGGGTTATTCTTGTGCTGTTTATGTCAACAGTTGTCTCTTAGTGCTACACTTACATTATACAAGAACAGGAATCACCTGTCCTCTGACAGCCCCTAAAAGCTCATGTAAAAATATAAAGCCAGTATAAGCTCTGTAAATTTTATATTCTTACTATTTCTATCACATCTAAATGTGATATGCGTAGATCTTTCTATTGTTCAAATTTCTGCTGCTGACTGATCCAGCAGCCATAGATCTGTGGTAGTGCCTATGGAAGCCTGGTCTTAGCTATGGATAAGAACATTTGGATCCTGGGTATTTGAGTTTCACTTCCTTGTTCTGTAAAAATTGTTAGTTAGCTGTGGCCTAAGTAACTGACTGACATTTGTGCCATGCAATCACTGGAGGCAAAGAATCCCTCAAATCATACTCACTTAAATGCTAAATTGAAATCAAATTAATACCATGAGGTGGCAGAGTACATGAGATAGGGCAACTATTAATGTAGTTACTGGAAGCAAAAAGACAATGGAGGCTTAGATTTTTATTTTTTTTACCATCAGTGTAGGAGGTTACAAACTGAAATTATTTTAAAAAGATAAAATTACGTCCTTATTGATCAATTTTGTGGATCTATAATACAGATTGACTGAATTCAAAGAAAAAACACAGGAGAAGTAATGAAAGAATCTACTGGGTTTGCTTCTGAGTTCAGATTAGGTCATACTGAATATTATTTCATGGTTTTTCTCTAGTGGTTTGTGAGTACTTTCCAAAGCCAAAATATACATATTTGACTGATGAATGGTCTGCAGTTAAATGAGAGCAAGCAGTGAAATACTCTTGAGGTTGCGGAACACAAAGTGAATTGACAGAGCTCTTCAGCGTAGCTACAACATCCCCCTCACAACAGGAGAAACATTATTTCACTGTCCGCATTCCCTTTGACTGGGATTTTGTGTTTCTCATGAAACTACTGAGGTCATGATGTAAAATTTAATAATGGTAATGTACATTTCACTTCATAAGACATACTTTAGGCAGAGAAAATGAGGGAACAAGCCAGCAACATACGATCAGAAAAATCTCCACAAAGAGGAGAAGTGGATATATGAATGTAGGGGAAGTTGAAAACAGATGCAGTGCGCATGTTTTCAACCATTTTCAAATTTGGATTATTTGCAACACAAATCTATGTAAGTGTATCAAGGTTAATTTTATAGTATCATGGAATAATCACTTTTGTTTAGCTGCATCAGGAGGAGCAGCTAAATGAGCTGAGCAGCAGTGTAGGGGAACGCAGCACTTGTCTTGCCTTCCTGTTTTTGGCTTCTTTCTGAAACAGAGGAATAAATGATACAATTACAGCCAGGGTTTTCCTATGAACACCTAAATTACTTAACTAAGAGCTTGGTGTGGAGAGAAAATGTCAATTTGGAAAATGCAGTTTAACGTGGGCTATTTTTCACATCATTTAGAAAGAGTTCTCAAGAGTCAGATTCCAGGGTAATTACTCATGTCTGGCAGGAGCCTGCCCTGGAAGCATTGCCTAACTTTGACCTGCTTCCAACCAGCTGGGGAACAGCCAGGTTGCTCAGTGGAATAGATGAAACATTCAAAGGCTGTATTAGCATAATTTAAACATGTCATAAGCATATCATCGCCAAGGTTTAATTGAGGGCTACCCATAATCCAGATTTTTAAATCTGATTCTAGTTACTGCAACAGTTCGGTTTTGTTCCCACTAAAGTCAGTTGAAGTTTTGATACTGAGAAATCTTTTTTCTTAAGTTGTCAGACCTGTACTGAATAATTTATTACTTTCAGTGCCACACAGAGCAGAAACAGTTCTGGTACCATTCCTATTCCCAGTTGTAGGAATAGCTGTGATTTGAGTATAGCTCTCTCTCTCAGAGAGTCTATTTACCTGGGATATTAATGATATAATTGAGGAAAATAAATTCCTTTAGAAACAGAAGATTGAATAATTGTGTATGCATGCCATTTAAAAGGTTTAGAGACTACATCGATTGCCAGATTGCTAAGGGTGTCCCACCTGACACAGAAAGAGCAGCTAGTTGGAAGCCCAGAGGATACTATTTGCTTAGTGTGGCTTGTGGCTTTAATGCATCTTCCATCCTCCATCCTCAGTATGTTCCCAGACAATGTCACAGTAACTGCCTGCAGGCTTCCTGCAATATGCATCAAATGGATTTCAGAGAATATCGGGGCTACTTTGAGGATCAATATTTAGGAAGAGCATAGACAAGGATGTCTGTGAGAACTGTTGTGATTTCTACTTGTGAAACCCTGACTGAGAATGATGAAGGCTCTGGGCTGAAATTTGCTGAACTTGCCAATGGCCCTTTTCCTGATAATGTAATGTTTCTGTTTATGGAGCTGTCAAATCTAGCACTGCCACTTGCTTTCTAATTCTCCAATAGTATCTAATGATGCTGTTCTTTCAGTAGTATTCACACAATGTCAATGTCCTGGTTTAAACAGGAGAAGGAAACAATTTATTAAAAACAACGAATGAAACTCAAGCCCTCTTCCTAACTCTACCCATTGCAGCAGGTTTGTTCCTACTAGCAGAGCCTTTTGAGGTGTATATCTAGAATTAGCTCCATTCACATATTTTAAAAGAAGGCATTGAATGTTGTTAGCAAAAGTAGCTCGGTAAATTAATATGTACATGTATTAGTTTCCAATAAATGAAGGTTGCATGCAGAAACCAAAGTCACTCAGTAATGAATGATTTTTGTAATGACGATAAGGAGAGAGGTGCAAAAGCAGGAAGCTTTTACTTCGCAGTAATTTGATGTAGACCCACAATTTTTTGTATGCTTCTTAGGGATTTAAATTCCAAGACTCAGCTTTGAGTTACTGAATAGGAAGCTATGACTGATTACAGGTCATTTGCAGGCTCTTGATAATGCACCGTGATTTAAAACTGCTTGCCCCGGTGTAAAAGAAAAGCCAGGTGGCTTCTATGTGCTGTGGACAAAAGTTTAGCTGGGTGGTTGCTGAGAGGAAGCCTGTCAGGTTTGTTTCTGTGTGAAGTATTTTGAAGTACCTCACTTGAAACAGGGTTATAATATACACAGTGCTATTGTAAAAGAAACAGAAATGGTTAAGTGTTCACAAGTTGAAAGTAATTTAAACTCTGAGAATGCGTGGAAATGACTTAGTTTCGGGAGCATCTTCATACACAAGTGAATTGGGAGATTCTTGAATTTCCTGTCATTCTAGGTACAGAACTATCCTTACGTTTGTGGATATCTTGTGTGTGCCATTGGGATTAGTCACTTTGGCTAAAGGGTGCTGGAGAATTTGCTGGCTTTTTATGAATTTGTCTAGTAGGTGTCTGTGCACAAATGTTTGATTTTGCTAGATAATGAATCATGTATTGGTTTGAAAAAGGCTGGTATGGATGTCTGGCTCCAGAACATATATCCTGGAAAGTCTCCCATGATGCTTAGATTGGTTGGGATCTAGTAAAGGGCTGTGGTGAGAAACTAGTGCTGATAGCAAAGACTCAGGTTTGGAGCAATGCAGCCTGTGACTAAATAGCTGCACTCCCTGACAGATTGCCACTGCCTAGGCAGGCACAGTGCAAGGCCCTTGTGTCAGCTCTGGCTTCCAGGTTTGTACGTGTACATTTTTTTCTGTACTCTTCACCAAGGATCCAGCTCAGTTCCCCTGAAATGCAATGGCAAAATCCTTTGCAACTCCCTTGGGTGCCTTGCTGATTTGAACTGCACAGTTCATTGGTAACAGTAAGTGACAGGCTGGTGGCTTAGAGCTCCACTGACTATGTGTGACTGCAGAGCAGAGGCAAATGTATTTGTGTGTGTATGTGTGTGTGAAATTGGGCATCCAGACTGTGAAATGCTGTCAATTGGCAGCAGAGCAATCAGACAAAGAGCTTTTGTTGCTATCTCTTCTCTTGAGGAGCTTGTTCAATATGTAATCACTGTGAGAAAGAAGCAAAAGATCTAATATTCCTTATATATTTATTTATATATATATATGTACACACATGTGTATATGGTTTTTTCATTAGAAATACTTGGATTTTTTTTCTGACCATAATTAAACAGGTTGGATAATATAAAAAAGTCAACAAACACTGATAATGTAATTTTGTTTATTCACATAACAGTCCTCCTTCGAGTGTTTTTAGTTTTCCCTTTGTTCAGACATGAATGCTGTAAGGGAAAGGGATGAACGTATGGAAAAAGAAATAGCCCATCAAGCATAATCATTCTTACTTAGTATGTTGAAATCTTCAGCCTCGGGGTTTAAGGAGCTGGGTGCAGCAGCAGAGCCCGTGCTCAGCTCCTGGGTAGGGTTATGTCACTGCCACTCGATGCCTACTACAACCTGGCACTTTGTAGCAGCTCAGTGGGACCTGGTCGGATACGTGCCAGCTTCTCCGAACCCACACCCCTATCCCTGTTCGCCAGCCCGGCAGGGATGTCTGTGGATAAACAGATCTGGGGGCAAGGCTGCTGTTTCACCTCTAGAGGGAAGCCCAGGACCGGAGATGAGGCTCTGCCACGCGCGGGCGGCAGCGCGGCTGCTCCCTTCCCTTCCCTTCCCTCCGCGACCTGCTCTGCCTCAGGACAAAGCGTTCCAGGCGTCTCCAGAGCAATAACTACGAAATCCTGAAAGGAGACGAACAGCCGGAAACAAAATGTTTGCAGGAATGACACTGACAACGTGCAGTGTTCAGCAAGGTGAGAAATCCCTCCCGCCAGGGTTCGAATGTCTCCTGCTCCGTCCCCTCTTCTTCCTCCTTGTGAGAGAGAGGCCAGTGTCGGCAGATGATTGCACTCATGCTTCGTGTAGGTAGAGTGTTATTGCTCTCTATCATTTGTATTTGCAGTTCACACCACTTTAAACCACTGTTCCTCTCCGGTCTGACCTCTGCCACCACCGTCAGGGCAGGATGAGCCCTCCGAATATGGTGGGTTACATGATGTCTGGACGTGCGTGTTGCATTTTTGTCTCTGCATTAAGCATTTGCGCTGTGAAATTTCTGCCAGGATCAGTCAGGGTAGAAAACAGCACTTCCACAAAAAAAAAGAGAAATCACTCATTGGCCTCTGATTCAGAACAGGAAGGTGAACACGATTTCCTTGTTACTGTCTCTCCAAACTAGTCTGAACTTGCTCTTCAGCATGACTCTTTCAAGCAAAATTCTGAGCAGTTTCCTCATACTCTTTGCCAAATGATCTTTGATTTACTTACTTTTGATAACTACTGACAGTGAAATGCTTTGACTACATTTTCAGCTTTTTGATCTTAAACCTCTATAAATGGGAGCTTTAGGTACACAAATATAGTTATATAGATACATAGAAAACACTGTAGCCAGTTAAAAGAATAAGTAGAGTGAAATTTCCAATAGACAGAATCTTTCCTATTCAGCTCAGAGCTCTGGGGTTGGATGATCACACAACGCACTTTTTAAAATTATGTTGCTCCATCCTGACTATTGACATAGTTGTGTTGTATCTAAAATGGCTTGGTGTTGAATTTACTGATATTTGTGGAGTTGAAACGTCTGTTTGCTCTTCATACGGAAAGTCTGGACTAAACATCTCTCTTTAGGTTTACACTGAAATACGTATCTGTATTAAGGAAACTTTCCCGTCCGGCCATCAGGAGCCGCTCTGGCAGCCACAGTCTGAGCGGGGGCCGAGGCCCCTTCCCAGCGGGAAGCTCCAGGGAACTCTCCCGAGCTCCGCTTGACTCCTTCACTCGCCACACTCACAGTCACACCGGCTTTCCTTACTGCCTCGACCCCAGGTTTCCCATGACAGAGTCTCAGGCGTCTGAATCCTCAAAAGAATTTGATCTTGGCTCAACAACAGAATAACAGCTCGAGACTGAGCCTTCGAGGAGGGACCCTGAACAAAGGAAACCCTGGAGTTTTTATGCCCTTAAAATCAATGCGCGTGGAAGTCTGGGACCACCGGCTCCTGCCGTGTCTGAGTGTCCGGCGCCCCGGCCGGCGCCACAGGTCCCCGGGCCCTTTGTCATGCAAAGGGCGGCAGTTCACGGCCTCCTATCTCGGGCTCTCATCGCCGGAGCTCCACCTGCATCACCCAGCTACATGCATCGGATATATTCCTCAACATCTGCGAGCCCACAGGATAGTCTGATGCCTGTAGCCTCCCTGCATCTGGCTGGAAAAGACTGAAGGACACTGGAAAAAATGGGAGAAAACTTCTACAGTTCTACACCAGCTTCAGGGACAAAACTCTTGAAAAAACTGAAGAAGAGTGACTTGGTTATTAAGATGTTAGACTGGTAATTCGATGGTTTGGATTTACAAGTTAGCTTTGCAAGATATCACTTATCTGACCATGGGCAGGTCATTTAATTTCTCTGAGGCTCCATTTGCCATCACTGCAATGAGAATAATAATACTTATTTTCTGCTGTCTGCTTAGGCAGTCTGTCAGAGTACTGATTGTCTAATACTTTGTGGAGCTCTGAGCATCGCTAAACCTTGAGTTGGTGTAACATGCAGGACATTTCTACACTCACTGCTCAGTCCTGCTCTGCTATGTATGCTTCTGCTCTGCTTCCAAAGGAGAATCAAAAGACTGGAGAGAAGGTGACTTTCTGGTGTGTTTTTATTCCCATCTCCTCTCACCGGATGTCAAAGTTTGTGGAGCAACAGCCTAATGTGGCAAGTGAGCAGCTGACTGCAAGGACCAAGTTACCACTTGGTGGTTGCAAAATAAATGATCAGAAACAAACCAACTGCAAAATTCAGGAGACTTCTCAGCCACAGATTTTGTTGTGCGAGTAACAAAGACCAACAGGTGCTCCAGCATCTGAGGGTGTAGACAGTGAAGTCCATACGTTTTCACTGGTTTGAATCACATCTCTTGGAAAACCCTCTTTTGGGAGGTCTTTTAGCTGAGTGAGCTGTGTCTGCCTGGGGCTTGATCAGACACTTCTCACCTCTTCTCCAGTGGAAAGGGGTAAAGAGGAAGAAAGGGGACCATTGCATGAAGTAAAGGGATGGCTGTATTTGCAGGAGAGAATTGGCTGACCAAAGCTCTTTTTTGGCTTCCCTTTTTCTGGAGAAATTGTTCCACATAATATACACCACCCTCCTGGCCTGTCTTGCTGCTTCCAACAGTGGGTGATGCAACTTGTCTTTTCTGCATGGCTGGGGGGTTGCTGCTGCTTTCCAGTAATCAATGTCATCATGGAATGAGTTTTGTTTTCCATGAAAACTTTGAAATTGGTTAGTTGGTTAGTTCCTTCCATGAAACAATCAGCTCTTACTTTAATTTTTTCAGATCATAATGCCCAAGGGACTTCTTTTGGCACGCATCTACAGTTTCCCCCCTGCTGATTTATAAGAACAGCTCAAGGTTTTCTGTCTTGCAAACAGCCTCACCCTTTCCCCATGCTGCCTTTTCATCTTCCTACAACTACCCTTACAGTCAGGCTATTGCAGGTTCTCACTCTCAGGAGAAGACAGTGGTGATGAAGGTGGCTGGTTTTTTTTTATGTGCCATCCTGTTCTTGCATCCTGTAGATAGAGAGTAACCAAACAGCAGGAAGCAGTTTCATAGCAACCACGCTATTTTGCTGTCTCTTTTCTGAAGATTATGCAAGAGGAAAGTAGCAGAAAAATTCCAGGGACAACCCTGTGTAATGGCTTTGCTGTTCTCTTGGAGTGTTCCTTGGGCATTTCTCCTGCTTTTAATCTCTTATTCATCCTGCCACATAAACCAGTTTTTCACCTCTCCCACCTTTATCAGATCCTTGGAAAACCCGAGACAGCATTACTGACCATTTTCCCTGAACCTCTTCTGGGACCGGTGGTTTTCAATTGTTTCAGCTATTTTTAAACAGAGACATTACCCTCATTTAGGTGGCAGCAATGTGGGTATCACAACCTGTAGTTTCAGAGTGCTGCTGTAAATCCATTCTTGGCAGCATATCAAAATGGAATGGGTGTTAGGGATGCCAAAATAACCTGTTCTACTGCCCAACAGGTTTGAAGTCTTCATTATCATGCACTGAATTTGTTACCCGCATTGCTGAACACACAACTCATGCAAGCTTTTACTTGCATGAGTCAGCTTCTACACTCTTGGAAGCGTCTGCAGGATTATGTTCTGTATCAGTTACATGCTCACAAGATGTGATTTCTCATTGCAGCTGTGAAAGAAAAACATATAGGCATTTCTGATTGCTTTGAATTTTATTTACTTTCATATTTCATATGTTATAGTCTTGTAATTTTTCAGGCAGTATGCCCAGAGAATTTTTTTTTTAATTTCCTTGTTACAGAACACTGAATAGAGGTTAATTTCCCCCCAGCAATCTCTGAACTTTTAAATGCCGAAGTCACTGCTCACAAGAACTGACTATTTTATATTGATCTTCCATCTTTAATGCTTCTGCTGCTCTCCTCTGGATACACAGACCTCTTAGAGGGATTAGGGAATCCTTAATGAATGTAGGGTTTTGTCTTATCTCTCTCTTTTTTCTTTTAATGGTACACTTATTTTTCCTGTACATTCAAGTGCTTCAAGTGCTTCTGGTGGCTTTTTTTTGGTCTGTTTGTGGGTCTATTATACTATAAAGCAAATGTCTGCCTGATATTAGATTGCATTATGATTTTCTGGTTTTCCGTTTCACAAAACCCAGAGAATTTAGAGGAGGTTACCATAATTTTGTGTTCATTTTTGTCCAGTATGCAAAAGTAGACTGGGAGTTAAAACTAGGCCCAGTGACTGTGGTGCTAAAATCTATATGTAAATGCTTTATTTCCAGTAAAATGAATAGGTCACAGTCTAAAACAGTCTGAAAATAATTAATATTCAGGCTTCATGCATAGACATACCTTCTTTCACTGCTGTTAATCCATGGTTAATACTTCTTCCCTGGAGGGTTGCACCCCCAGAATTGAAGTGTCAAATTGCATTGACACGAATGATTGACTGTGGACAGGTCATGGTTCAGCCACATGGACAGTAACCCCAGCGGGAGCAGGAGGTGGATCCAACACTTCCAATCCACTTTTGCAAGAGGAGATCTAACTACATTCCTGAGACACTTGTTTGCACTGTAAAATGTCACCTTACTTTTTAAATTTAGATTTTGGACATATTCACAAATCACTTTCCTATTTTGTTTTTTGCTATTTGTAACAGAGAGGTGCCATGGGAGGCTATGCCCAGTCACAGACAAGGATGTCATTATGCTGGATACTGTATAGATACATGCTGAGAAGGGGCTCTGAAGAGTTGTAATACATTTAATTTTCCATTTGTCTGTCATTTATTTAAATTATATAGTTATGAAATACCTTAAATCTGTATTAGCAAACTTTCAAGGGAAATGAAAAAGAACTCTGCAGCCTAAAGTTTGCCTTTTCTCTTAAACAAAGCAAATGAAGTCAATGCAGATATATTTCCCCTAGAGGAAGCTACGTTTACTTTCCTGCTGACCCTGTTTTCACATTGTTTCTAGTGGTCTGTACTTGTTTTCCATCTGCTGCCTGCAGACCCCCAACTTTACTTTTGTTCCTGGATCAGCTTTTATTCTTCTCTCCCCTTCTTCTTTTTTACTTTTTTTTTTCTTTTAACAATTACACTGAAAGCAGTAGTCAAAACTTGAAAGTGAAGTCATTATGTTGGGGGTAAAAACTGAAGAACTAAACTATAGTCTGGTTGAGAAACTCCAGGGTATCTGGATGACAAAGTAGCCAGAATAAGAAGATAATGTTAGTTGTAATTGAAAGGTCTGTTTTCCAGGTTCGAGGGCCGATTTAATACCAGGGGACAACATCCAATTTCCATAATAAGTCCTAAAAGCTGCTGTGAACACATCTCCAAGGAGTAACACATGTGCTCCTTTCCCGCAGTTATAACACAGTAAGTGGGTGCTAGGTGGGAATGACACCAAACTGGCTTTGACCCATCCAAGAGTTACGCTTCTGAAGCATAAATTCCCACTAAATCAGTTTTACTGTTTGTGAAACAGAGCAGTTTTGTGAACAGAGCTCCCGTGAAAATGTATGAGAATTTTTACTGTGGTTTACGTGGCAGTACTGGGTGCACTGGAAAGGTAAAGTGGATCAGCTGGAAAGACGCCTCAGCAATGGCCCCAGGAGTGTCACCGGGAGGGATATTCCATGATTTGATGGTCAGCACAGACCTGCCTGCAGAACAAGCGATGCAGAGAACCAGATCTCGTGTCAGCAGCCAGTGAGAGGAGGAGTGCGTCCCGCCTCAGCCGGTGGCGAGGGACACGCGGTGTGTGCCACAAAGCCAGAGCCCCCCAGCAGCGCTGCAGAGCAGCTCCTCGTGTGCGGGCTGCGCCGCTGCTCCAGGGTCGCTCGGCTGCTGCGACAGCAGCACTCGGGGCTGGAGCTGCCGCACTCCGCTCTGGCAACCCCGGCCGACAGCGTGAGAAACTGCAGATGGGGAACGGAGAAAGGAGCGGGCCAACCCAAGGCTAAAATAGCAACAGAGTAACAAGAGGAGCTACGAGACAAAGGATGTGAGAAGGGAGTGGGGGGAACTCCCTGTGGGTGTGAATTTTCAAGGACAGTGGCAAGGATGTGCTGAATGAGGCTGAAACTCTCAAGTAAGGATGTAGTCAGCAAAATGGAAGCCAGCGGGGAAAAAGCAAAAGAGGCTGGGTTGCTTATTTAAGGTGCGTGTGGGGAAGGGATATAAAATAAAGCAGACAGGGCGGTCGCAGAGTCCCTGTCGAGCAGCCCCATACCTGATCACTGTGGCCTGGAGCAGGACAGACCACACATCCCAACTCGCTTTTTCTCCTGCAGGATTCCTGCCTCTATTCACTGCAGTTTAGTCAGACTTCCAAAAACATAAGTTTGAACATTTTCATGGGTCTCTTCATTAATAGTCATCTGCGCAGTATCTCTTTGAGGTAAGTGTTGTCTTCCTCTTAGAGAAGTGGATCTAGGTCATGAGGAGAATCAAATTGAAATTCACGTTGGGTGCCCGATTTAAGAAAACTGGAAGGTAATTCTTCAGAGAATTCAGCATGATATTTCACTGTGCATATTGACAGTGTTCGCCACTGGCGTGGGTGGCAGATCCAACTGGTTTGTACTTCTGCTCACTGGGATTGTAAGTAGCTTTTATTCAGAAAATGAGACACTGAAATTCCAGAGGCAACACGGTGCTTCAGTGGCCTAGTCAGCGTACCAGGGGACTTCTAGAAAAGGCAGACATCAAACCGTGTTCTGCAGCATACCATGCAGCTGCATCTACTGTGCAAAGCTGTTCTTACCACTGCAGTAATCCTGTCCTACCCACTTCGTGTTTCCCGGCTGACAGAGAGCATCCCTCACCACACAGACCTATTCAAATCCACAGTGAGTTGTTCTCTGAAACTGGAGCAAAAGCTGCATATGCACAGTGAGCTAAATCAAGGGGTTCAGTGGCAGCTCAGCTGCTCTTTTCACTTCAAGGAATATAAATAAGCTGACAGTAGGACAAAGTAACACATTAACCATCACAAGCATAAAATCCTGACCAAGCATTTCTGCCGTTCCATCCAAGGAACTAATCTGATCATACCTATGTCAGCAATCCGGCATCCAATTAGCACTTAAAAGCAGAGTTGGTCCAAGTGTTGCTATAATCAACTACTGTTTAAACTCTCACTTTTTTAATAAAAAAAATCTCTTCCAATAAATAGATTTTTGTTGAGATGGATGAAATATAATGTATAAAAGTCTTAGTTCTGTTATTATTTAAGTTTTTGACTTAGTTTTAATTTTGACTAACTTTTTAAAACATAATTTCCCAGCTTTATTGAAAATTCCATAGATTAATGATTCTATCGGAATGCAACATATTAACTCAGTTATGTCATCAGCTTGCAGTGTCAGTCTCACACACAAACTCTTCCCTGTGTTTTAGTTTGCCCCTCAGTTTGTTCACAATACCCATTCCAGTTGTCTCTTCATCCTCAGGCTCTTAATCAGTAAGTTTACCTCTGTTTCACACATTCCTCAATGCAAATTTCTTGTCTCAGTACCTTTGCCTAAGTAATTTATCAGCCACAATGCCCCATCACACAAAGCTCTTTTGTACCCATGGCTTGTGGTTCCCCTCCTGCATTCCTCAACAATCACCAGTCTTAGTTTGTCTCTGCCACCAGTAGCTCCTAACAAAATCCGAGGGGATTTTGACAGTCTTTCCTCTTCCTTTGCATCTTTCTCGACTCACCCTTGGTCCTGAACCTGCTTCTAGCTTGATACCTACTTCTCCAAAGAATTCACACAATCTTTATTTTCATTTAACCTTCATTTTACAAAGTTAAACAAGATGTCAAATACTAGTATCAGTATAAGAAGGAAACATCATTCATTTCGAACAAAATTAGAGTGGGAATTAGAAGGCTTTTTGCTATCCATGGAGTGAAATTCTGCAACATTCTTTGAGAAAGAAGTGAAAAGATGTACGCCCAACTATTTTCATCTGTAGCTGCAAGGAAGTTTAATTCTGCTCAGGAATAACTATCTTTGAAATTTTAGCTATTAATCTCTAATAAACTCCCACTGAGCATATGTAAAAATAGATATAGCATAAACTTCTGGATTGTAAATCCTTGCAGGACTATTGATCAGGAAGGCCACAGGATTATCCTTAATTTTTTTTTTGCTTCATTCAGACCCACAAAGTCGCTGAATCGGTGAGGTTGGAAGGGAGCCCTGGAGATCATCTAGTCCAAACACTTTGTTTTGCTGAAGTTCTTGAGAATTCTGTCAGCCCATTTCTCCAGCCTGTCCAGGTGTCTGAATGGCAGCACAACCAACTGGTGTATTAACCACTCTTCCCAAGTACAGCTGGCAAACTTGCTGAGGGTGCACTCTGCTCTATCATCAAAGCCTTTAATGAGGAGGTTACACAATACTGGACCCCATATTGACCCCCTGAGGATTATGTGGGACTCTTATAATTTTATTGCCAAAGTGGCAGAGCCTTTCTTCACCATTCCCTTTATTTTTGCTCTCTTTTTCCTTTTTTTTTTTTTTTTTTCCTTTCATTTATTTTTTTTTTTTTTTTTTCTAAATTTAATAATAGAACAAATATTGACAGAAGAAAATTTAGGCTCAGTTCAGAAAAAAAAACCTAGTTGCATGAAAGGACTTTGGGATACACCTGGCAAGAGGAATTTCCTTGATGATATAAAATCACTGGCACAGGATCATTGGCAGGTGTGTTTGGGGTAAATGTGGCCAAAATGGTACTTCACCTAAGGGATTATGAACTCCTGGACTTGTCTTTTCCAGTTGCATAGAACTGACCCCATACTAAAGGACAGCACATAGCTCATCATGGATGCAGCTAAGAGTCTGGGCCTATAAATCTAATCTTTCTAATCAGTTAATCTGATAAATGTCCTTTCTGAAAGTGCAGGAGAATGCTGGTTGGAAGGGAAGAATTGGAATTCTTTTAAAGCCTAATTGCCTCATGATCACCATTATTTTAATGTATGATACAGCCAACAACTGGACAGGATATGTAGTTCATAGGCCACCTCTTCATATTAGTTTATCCCTGCCAGGAAAGGGAAAGAAGGTCATTAATCCTTTACTGTATTTATGTGCATAGTACTCCACAATAATAATGCCAGCCTTCTCACCATTATTCTAACAATGCTAATTGGGAGGAGTTCAGCAGACCTGTCTGGTATTCTCTGAGGTCCAGCTGGTATCCAATTTCCAGCAGAGTTCGCTGAGAAACATGAAGGTCAAGTTACTTCCCCAAGGTTACACCATAAATGGCTCAGCTGGGATTAGGACCCAGATTGGCCCTGCTCCTAATCTTTTGCCTAATTAATCACTGTAGTCTCTTTCTGCAAATACTGAACAGGTTCATGTTTGTAGTTTCATCAACAAAATGTTGTGGGCAAACTCAGTTATTGGTGGAATACATTTCATGAAAAGGGAAATAATGAAATAGCAGTAACCAAGCTAACTCATAACTGAAATGGAAAACAATTAGGACTGGATTTTGCTTCTGAGAGATATTATTGTAATGGCTGTGTTGTACTTCTCTTCTTGATCTCTTATGTTTCAAAACTGCACATCCGGCCCCTCTCCCTTATCAACTGTCAGTATGTACGCTATTGAGAGCATGAGATTTGCTGAAATTTCTGGACTTTCTAATTATTTACCTTTATTGTAACTCAAGGAAATTGGCTGACTGGAAATGCGGAAACAGTAACAAGGTGGTTGTCACACGGTTTATTTGTCCTTTTGTAAAACTCTCTGTGATGCAAATACTGCAGCATTCTGGATACAAAACTGTTATAATCCAGTTGTTTTACTCACCTCTTGTGTGGGAGGGAGTACTCTAAGAAGAAAATCAGCAACCAGAGTTTTTAGGCAGGATGAGGAAACCCCCTGACTTTCTCTATCACTAACTGAAACCCATGGTCAATATTATGGACCACGAAACAGTTTATAGTGCCAGCTGGTTTTAATTAAAGGCTTAGTTTCTCCAACACAAAGACACTTCATTACAAACCAATGAACAAGTTCACACCAGCAGTCTGCCTGTTTCTTTAAATAGGAATGGGTACAAAGTACAAGTCTGGAGAACTGCTCGGAAAGCCTTGTAGGGCACAGAACTAAAATAATAGCCAACACATGGATTAAGGAGACAGAAAAATAAAAATGTCCTTATTTAACCTGTTGCTAAACTACATCATCACAGTGTAACTGATCTCCTGCCATTAGGCAGTGAAATCCAAAGCCACGGAGCACAATTAAAAGGCAACCTGACACCTGCAGTCTCCAATACACCTTTTGAAAGAGGTAGAAAGAGAATATGCAGCTTATCAAGGGTTTGAGGATGGTATATGAAGGATTATCCATGGTAAGTTCCTACTTCAAAGTTAGTCCAGTACTATATGGCCTGGACTCTTACATAAAGGGAGTTAAATCTCTACCTCCACTCTTCACAAGTTACTACTTCATATTAGTAATCTCAGCAAAAGTGCCAAAGATGAATGAATATGGAAGTGGGACTTATTTGCAGTGCAATTACAGATGATTGAATGCAATTACATAGTTGTGGCGCCATGCAGAGAAACTCTTGTGCTGCTGCCTTTGTCAGACCTGGAGTGCAGCAGAGGATCTGCTAGCCTAAGATTCAAGACGCAAGATGACACAAAATTTAAGAATTGAAAACTATATTAAACCAACAGATTGCTAGATTTTAGTCTAAGAATAATAGTTTAAAATCAATTTGAAACCTTGCAGGGAGGCAATGAAATAGATCAAAATTGGATAAACTAGGAAAGATTTCTGCCAATGTCTAACTTGATACCATGATGAGACTTTTCAAAGCAATTTCTAGAAGATCCAGATAAAATTCGGCATGTGGTGATATAACAAAGGTACAAAAAAGTACCTCACAAAGGTATGTGAAGAGAAGAAAAGTATTTAATTTCCCATTATATTCAAGGTCGGTATGTATTTTATTAGGAGAAATTTATCAGAGTGACTGGAATGGAAGTTACTGTTCAAGCAGCAGAGGGTAAACAAGTCTTGTCCTATTATGCATGGAAATATTTCTGCAATTTCCACAGAATTCAACAGGAAGCAAACATTCATGCCTGAATGTTGTTTACTTCTCCCATTTGAATTTGGTGTGAAGTGTATGTGTGTATCTCCGGTTAAAATGCAGAAAGTCCTGTCAATATTCATGAGAAAAACATGTTGTATGAGAAATGTCACCTAGTTCTTGAAAAATAAACTCAAGAATTTCCTTATTGACAGCAAAGAATGTACAAAGCCGTTGGTCTGTTGAGAAAAACAAATTAATCTTATAGTAACTAATCCTCTAGGAGTGCACACCTTCACTCCAACTGATGGATACACTGAAGCAGAGAGGGTAAACAGCCTGACCTGAAGTGTGCAGGTGTGGAAATGTGCATCTAGATAGTAAAAACTCATGAGAGGGCTCTACTGACAGATACTCATAACAATTAGAAACACAAAAATAGACAGAAATTATAGTGTTATAAAATATATAATGCAATGTCTTATGTTATGGCATAGAATAAGTTGTTGGTTTAGATATTTCCGTTTATCTGCACCTTCCAAAAGGGAAATTAGTACCCGCCTTGCTAAAGAACACCAGCCCAGTGTTCAGGATGTATTTTGCAATGTTGCATCAGGCCAGTATGTGCAATGGTGTGTGGTTTCTAGAAGAGTAAAATTTTCCCCATTTTGAGAAAGGCTTGAGGTTAATCTCGCTTTCTTAGCATTTATGTGCATTAACAGATTATTGCAGTTTGCTTTGATTCAAACTTTTCTGGGTTTGCCAGTCTCTCTTGTCTCATCTGGGCAATCGTGATCCAGCTCACTGCTCATGTGTTACTTCACTACTGATAAAAATTGTTGGGGTCATGACTATCTGATGATGAAGAAGATGCTTGTGTCACTTAAGACATCCTACTAGCTTAGCTGTCACTGGAAGCTGTGAAGTCAAGATATCTCCCACAGTCAGCTCAGGCACCTCTTTATTAGTCATCTGGCCATGACTAGTTTTCCAAAGGGTAGTGGCCTCACCTCTGAGAGGCTGGTATAGTCTGTCTCGGTGTATGTGAAACAGGGCCAGATACTCTGGGAAACTTAATGCCTTTTAGTTGTACTTGTGCTCTAGAATCTTACTCTTGAGTGTTACTTCCTGCCTAAAATCCTGATCCAATTTTCTGCTTTCTAGACCTTGTCCTAGTTCCTCCTACTGAGTGCTAGATCCTAATCCTGCCCTTCATCTGTTCAGCCTTGGTTCCTAGACCTTGCCTCTTTCTTTTTCAACTCCGGTTTCTGCTTTAAATTAGTTTGCCTGAACTTGTTTCAGCATGGACTGCTCATGATGCTGAAGACATTCACAAACATTGAGACTAAAATTATGAGACAAATCTGATCTTCACTTAACCATGCAAACTTTAGTTTTCATGAGATTAAAACATTTTCCAAGGACAGTGACATTACTATAGTCTAATCAAGAAATAAGATCTGTAGTAATTCTAGTTCAAGCTACTCATGAAGGTGAATCACATCTTTCAGCAGACTATCAGTAATTGATTTACATATGGTAGAACCATATACAGTGATAAACTTTTCAAAAATTTTGTTTACACATTTCTAAAAGTGCTTCTTACTTTTGCTGTTTGGCAACACTTCCCCATTTACAAATTGTAACAATAGAAAAGTCTCTTACTCATTTCACATATTGTGAAGGCAGAGAGATGCTTTCTCCACAAGTTTCCAAAGAAGACTCAGTAAGTCCCTAAGAATGTTTTCTCATTTGTACAACAGACCCTTATCAGAAGTTATCAGAAATTGTACTTGAAAAAGCTACACTGAGAACAAGAGTATATAGGGTATTCATTATAACAGGGCCTCTTAACTGGATGTGTCTGTCTGGTGGCTGTATTAAAATCATTAACGGAGGGGACTGATGTATGGAGTCTATTTAGCAGAGCATTGTTTGGCCAAAGCAGATTCCAACAGAGCTGTAGAAGAGGATGGCAAATGCTGCTATTTCCCCAGCTGGCTCGAGAAACTTACTGTCATCAAATTTTGGCATGGTTCTATTTCACCCTTCTTCCAGTAGAAAGAGAAACTAATTTAAATTCTTGTTAGATGGAATGTTGTAGTTGTTTTTGTTTGAACTTTTATTCCTGAAATTTCAACAGTCATGGTTCAGATAACTCCAAGACTGATTTGTACCATGAAATCCACAGAGAAAACAAAATTGTTGACTTCTTTCACTGTTGCAATATTGCTTTAGATGTGCAGGTGAAGATATGAAAACGGTTCACAGATGTTCTGATATTAATAATTATACCTTTAGCTGTCATCACTAAGGCTGTTATGTTCATAAGGTATCTAGAAAAGGAAGCCTTAATGTTAAGCTCCCCTGCTGTTCTGACCTAAACAAAAGTAGGCTATCAATTATAAGAAATACAGAGTCAAAATTACAGTGACATATGTCACTGACAGTGACATATAGGCAACCATACATTGCTAAATACTTCATCGTCAAAACCAATAATGTAATGTATCAGGAACTGCTTAAAAAGGCAATTTTCTCATTTTCACAGTGTACTGATGTTTCATCTTAGAAATATGAAGCTTCTCTTACAGCCCTACAGCTTATTCATATGAGCATTGTTTGAAGTACATGGTACTTTGTGAAAGAAATGAGCTCTGCCTAGCCAATGTGTTATTTATTTTAGTGACAAGCACAGTTTGGAGATTTTTGTAAGCAGATCAGTACAAAATAATAGACTTGAAGAATGAACTCAAAGGCCCCACCAAAAGGCTTTTATGTAAGAATTCACCAGTAAAATGTTTAATACAGAAAGTCAAGTTAGCACCTTTTAAGAGTGAAGTGGCATGGAACCAAAAAGAATGGATATATTTTCTTTGAACCCTCCATTTGTACTGTGCTGTTTACCTGTAAGATTACACTTTCTATTTATAGTCATTACAAGAATTTGAAACAACCACCTAGCAGTAAGATTACTTGACTCAGAATTATTGTTACTACCACAACAGATATTTTCTGACTCCTGTGAACCTGATATTCTTAAAAAGAAATAGAATCTTAATTCTTTCTTGCTTATCATTCAAAGACTGTCCTGCTGGGTAGTCTGCTTCCAAGGCTAAGACCTGTCAATTCCTAAACATAATTTTCCTACATCTGAGTATGTTTAGCCCCAGGTTCCTTCCTCCATGAATTTCCAGCCTCTGCTGCCTGTAATATTGCCCACCCAGTCGTACTATGAAGATAGGCGTATTTTTTAATACACATTCCATGGACAAATTCAGAACTTGCTGTCTTCTGGAGAAACAGATAATCATTGCATCTGTTCTGGTGACACTGAGTAGCAGCTCTGGCTGCCAAGCAGTACATAAGAATATGGTTTATAATCTCATTACATACAAGCCAGGGAAGAAATATAAATTAATTCTATTTTATAAGGTATATATTTAATATATTTATTAAATGCTGAAATAGAAAAATGCATGAGATTAAGTTTTATTTACTGTCATTATAAGTCACAAAGTGATTCAGAATTTTATCTGCTATAATTATGGAATGGTTTAGGCCACATCATAAGAAAACTATCAGAAACAGGAACCCTTCCAGAAAACCTGTACAGCCAATAGATGAGCACCCAGAATTTCAAACCACTGGAGAAAAACCAAAATGAATTTGCATCTGTAAGAACAGACATGGGGAGGTTTCTGCATTAACACTCTTCTTTATGAAGTATGTGCAAAAGACTGTCAAATTGTCTCAAAAGTGTCAGTAGGAAAGATTATAGAACAAAATGAACAGGAGCAAAGCCAGTATGATCACAGCTAGGAGTTTTAGTGCAATAAAGAATGAGATAGCTGCATGATTATGCCTGAGATGTAATTTTTTACTTGAAAGTGATGTTTTAAGTGAAAGCATAGAAGGCGGCATACAGGACATCAATTTTTTACAGGATTTATGAGCTGAATGAAAGAGCTATTTACTATTAACTCTTATGTCCTTACAGAGCAAAGCCAGAAACACAAAAAAAGTGCATAGAATACATAATATCTTGATTTATTGTATAGTATTTTGTAAATTTTATTAGTTTAAATTCAGGTTAGATTGAACAAAAAATGTAAGAGAACCAAGACTAAAAGTTGCCATAGATCAAAAAACTTTTTGAGATTTGGCTATCACACCTGCCAACACTGTGAATAATCACAAATGTGAAAATCTAACTGAAACAATGTTTTCACTTTAAGCCAGGTATTTCCACTTTCTTTGTAACTCAAATATGGAACACACTAGCAGCAACGCTTTATTATTTCCAACTCAGGAAGAAGTTCTTTCCCATTTTTGACTGAATTCAGTGGTTTTAGACAAATGCATAAGCAACTTCACTTTAAAAAGAAGTGGTTTTCCTTAAAAAATGAGTTCATAGAATCATTCGGTGATTCATGGTTGGTGTTTGCCTTAGCATATACTTTTGAAAATACAATTTTTTCCCCTCAGTGTTTCTGAGGAAATACTTCCATCAGTCCCAATTATTTGGTGTGAATTAATTTCTGATAGAAATTATTTCTGACAGTCCAGCAGATTATGAAACAAATTGTTCCAAACCATCCTGCTACCCATAAATAAGTTGGATATCTAAAGAAAACCAGAGATGTAGTACTCCTGCTGTTTGTGAAGCACCCATATACTAGAGGAAATCCTTAAATTTTCAATTTTAAAACACCACAAATATAGAACTAATAGCAACAATAATAAAAATCACATTATAAAGGCTACTTATTTGTACCTCATCGCCCTACCAATTCATAACAGACTAATGCTAATGAAACACGTAGTGGGAAGCCCTGCCATTGTTTCTAGTTCACATGCACAGAATAATGTGATGTAATGCACACTGGGACAGTACAAATACCCTTAAAGCTTCCAAAATACTACACAGCTTACATATTTTTTTGGGCACAATAGCCAACACTCAGCGAAAAAAACCCAACAAAACAACAAACCCAAAACCCACCAAACCCAAAACTGACTGCAGATGTCAGAGCAATTTTTTTTTGGTGAAAAGTGAAAACTGTTGTGGGATATTGTGTTTTACAGAACACAGATTGTCTTGTGGTTGAACATCATTTTCACAGGATGTCCCAAAGAAAAGTGAACCAAATTCAATTCAGCTTCTGAAAAAGAGTGAAGGACTAGAATATTATGTGGATCTCATGTCATAATTCAGGCCACATGAGGTTCAACTGCCAGCATCAGGATAATTTCTGGACCCCTTGGGAAGACTTTGGTCTTCCTTGGATTTCCTTGATGGCTTTCAGTTTAGTTTCTGCTCTGAGCTTGGTAAAAAGGCATTTTTTTGTCTTATTTGGTCCTCTCTTCAGTAGTAAGGCAGCCTTTCATGTCATAGTTTACATGGTGTTCTTGTTTTCCTGCACACAGGGAGGGTGCAGAGTATTGCTATTACTGAGAAATTTTTGGGAGCATTTTTGTTGATGCTTACTCTCATGACTGATGGGCTCTTTCACGCATTTTGGGAGAAGCTACTACACAATGCCAATGTTTTCAGTAGGGTTGCCCATTGCTGTAGTTTTTCATTGGATTGCCACCTTTTCCCCCCCATATATTCCTACACAGATCTTAATTCCAGTAGAATTTTGTTAAATGGTGTGTTTTGATGTAATCTTTTTTGATTCCTTGAGCAATGAAGAATCTCAATGGATATGATAAATTAGGCATTAGTCTTTCTTCTTCCTTTCTTGCCTCTTGTTGGTGTTATTTCACACAGATTTTTTTCTGTCTTGTGCTTGGCACTCATATGTGTTCTAAATTTGAATTACAAAGTAACAAAATACAGATAAAATATTTGTTTCCATCTTACATGTAAATTTGTTGGGATTAATAGTTGACAATATGATATATATTTTAATTTCACATTAGGAATATTGGCATTCTAACACAAACTTGATACTGTAGCTGCTTGTTAGACTGATGATTTTCATGGATCATTCTTTTCTGTTATCTTTTCTGACTTTAGGGTTTCAGACAGATCTATGCTGATTTTCTTTCTTTTTCTTCAGTTGTAGTTAAGTTTACAGATCCTCTAAAACACTATGGATATGTAGGTACAATCCCCTTTCTACTTAGAAAAATGTAATGAATTAGAAACCAGAAGAATACATTTCTCTGCTTGCTTTTGGCACAGATTGATTCATTTGGGTGTAGTAGAATCATCAATTATATAATTCTTTCCTTGAAGATATTTTTTAGGGCCAAGGAACCCACTCCAAAACAGCTTCTATTAATTTTCTGTTACAGTCTAGGACACAAGGGAAATAAGTGATGTCAATTGGAACAAGAAATTAAAAATATGTTCATGTTTAATAATGTATCCTTAGTGTACGCACGCACACTCAAAGACATCAACACTCCTCCCTGTTCTCATATTTAATCATGAGTAAATATTGCACTTATTAAACTTCATTGCAACTAGTAAAATGTCACAAGTTTTGTGGAGAAAAGTTTAGCTGAATTGCTCGGCTAAATTGTTCATTAGATAGGTTTCCCAAAGGCAAAGCTCAAACTTTCTCCTCTTTACTTTTGATTTTTGATCACCGTTTCGTAAGTGGAGAGATTTCCTTTTCAATGACCTCTTCATTATCAATTCATCTTTACAGTCTATTTCTGTCACAGGGATTTGTCCTTTTCTGGCCATGGTGCAGCTCAATTTCCTGCTTCTCACATGCCTTCATTCTCTTTGGTGACCTTACTCTGGGTGGTCTTCCACGTGCATTAAAACTTCGCACAAACATGAAGAGCATGCTCCTACCAGCAAGCACTGTTTATGCCGCTCCTGAGCAGAAACGATACTGTGTCGCAAACAAGACAAGCACTTTGTTGAGATTATCAGCTTTGATGTTTGTGTTATTTGAGCATATTAAAACAAATTAACTGATCTAATGCACGTATATTGTCCTGGATGCTTCAAGTGCTGACATCTCCTACAGACAGCCCTTACATATTGTGTCTACTGTTGTGTCTACTGTTGTGTCTACGCAGGTCAGCGAACCCCTGCCTGGAGTGCGGCACGAATAGCCCGGGCCAGGCTTTTGCTTATGAGTGTTTTGTGAGGGGCAGCGGCCCTCGCTACCCAGTGCCTTCGGCGGCCATTGGCCCAAACACGCCCTCGCGTACAGGGAAGCGCCCAGCCACCCAAGGTAAGGACGGGCGGAGCGGCCGGGCCGTTCCCATGGCCGTGCCATGTGCCCAAGGCCCACATCCAAGGAGGACAAACAGCAAGGGCACAAGAAAGAGAAGGACGAAGGCAGCCGGGCCTGCCGGTACCGCCCCGCCCCCTCCCCGCCTTGGGCCTCGTCGGCCGCCGTCCGCCCATCGCCTCAGGTGAACGCGTATCCCTCCGCCGCGGCCGCCCCTCGACCGGGCTCGCAGCCGGCAGTCCCCGGATGCAAACTGTGATGGCGGGCGGCAGCGCCTCGCCGGACGGTGGCGGTACCCGAGGTAACTCCGCGGGGGGCGTCGGG